>JAOEHQ010048895.1:0-20924 GCA_025447715.1 Asclepias incarnata
GGACTTCCCCTGTAAGCTGTTTGGCATTTTTGTGTGTTTTGTTTTCTTGATTCAATCCACTAATTCAATCCTTGGTTATTTATTTATTGTTTTCAGATTATTTATTTATTTATTATTCTTATTTTCAGATTATTTATTTATTTATTAAGTTATTAACTACATTCTACTATTATTTATATTGTGTTTTAACCTTTCCAAGTTTTAGTCTACATTTAAGCTTCCAATATTAATCAAGGTTGCAATTGATATATCAAGAGGGATGAACTACCTGCACCAGAATAATGTCATACACAGGGACTTGAAGGCTGCAAATCTTCTGATGGATGAAACTGATGTAAGTTGCTACTTTTTATTTATTTAAGTTTACTTATAGAGAAGTATGTTTTAAAAAGTTTTTTCATTTCAACACGGTTCTAAAAAAATTGATTTCTTGCTGATTTAATATAGGGTTCATAAAGGATTTGATGAAATGCATGAGTGAAAAAAAAAATATTCAAAGTTTGTTTACTAAAATAGAATACGTGAAAAATGAGTGGATTAGGAGGTTTGGGTAATGGTTCGAATGTGACGTTTTAAGTATGGGTTGAGAACAGTTAGGTCGGGTTGGGCAAACAGACAAAACAATTTAAATACATTTTTCTGAGTTTAAGGGGAGTTCCTTCATCTTCCATCAAAGAAGTTCTACGATTTGTGTAGTCTCTTGAGTTTATGTGTTCTTGTAATTTGAAGTAACTTTGTTATCAGCGTTTGTTTATTCTTATGCATCTTAGTATATTGTCTTTTAAAGGTCTGACCTCTTTTTTCCCCCTGCCTTTGAACCAATTAGATTCAGTTTGTGTGCTAAGAATGTAGTCGAGTTGATTAAAAACACAGTTGGTAGTATGCTATTTCTACCGAGGATCATATATTTGCATTTTAGTATACACGTCTACAACTCTTCAAATTGATTAGATTCTTGTCCTTTGATGCTTTGTAATGTATACAGATAAATAAATTTTTTGGTTATGGAGTTGGAGTTGGAATAATGTATATGATGTCAGCCCGGAAAGCCGAAATGGATAGGCTAAATACAGCAGTAGATGGGACTCCTAAAGTTGTTCTAGAGTTAAAAGCTGAGTTTTCCAGCACAAAATCATTGTGCGATTTTAAAGACAAAATAAATGTAAATCAGAAGAGACCGGATGTTAAAGCATGCCAATCTTCGTTTAGGAATGATGATATTATTGAACATTTTGGTTTTCCCTTGAGTGATGAAGGTGGATATGCAAGTAGTATTCTCACTGAAGAACCACATCGAGAAGTGGTGGAAATGGGTCAAGTAGAAGCCGAACTTGAGTCTGAGTTTCCGAAGGTTCAGGCCTCCACCACTGGAACTTTATCTTCTTTACCGGTGCTTTTTTCTTATCTAAAAGACCACATTCTTATAAATTGGATATATTGATGGATGTCTTTTAAAATAAATTTCTTTTTTATGATTATTGTATTGTATTAGTATAGTGTTTATGTTGGTTTTGATATGGTTTGTATTATTTATGTTTAATTGTGTTGGGGGTTTAGGTGCTTGTGAAGTAGATATGGCTGGGAAATCGAGTAGAGGGTGGAAAAGGGTCACAAAAAGATGCTACTTCTCATTTGAACTTGATAAAATTAAGTAAATGTTTTTTTTTCCTTAGTTTCAAATTACGGAACTTTTCTTACTTTCGGCAAATGATTGAATTTTAATACGAGTGGTATTTACATATCTGTGCCTGTGTGTGTTTTGAGTACATCTCATGACTTTATATAAATGTTATAGAACAGATTACATCCATACCCAAAGGACCGATGATCATTAGTAAATGGGCTAATGTTACTTTAGTGATATGTGATGTGATAAAAAAGTCATTTATCTGATTATGTGGTAGTTTTCCTTATGTCATGTTTGTTTAGCATATTTATGAGATATTAATCATTTATCTATTTATTATTATTGATGTGGGTATCTATTTCCACCCCTATTTTTCCTATATACACCCTTTTCTATGCAATGAACAGTTGTACAGTATGCATTATTAATTATACATTAAGGGTGTATTTAGGAAAAGAAAGGTGGAAATAGTAGTACCCGTATATATACATGATATCAATAACAAAAAAGGAAAACACAAAAATCATACATCTATCGCGACACCACCGGCCGCAATCACATTATCCACATCAGTAATCGTCGTGGTGTAGGGGACCAAAGGCCGATATTTTGACCACTGGGACGCTCTAAGTTTTTATATAATTTAAAAGAAGAGTATTCGTTTAAGGGGTTGTTATTTCTACCACAATGGACAAAATACCGTACAACTGTTTATGCATACCGTACAACTGTTTTATGCGTGAAATGGGTGAAAATAGACTTGAAGATGGTAGAAATAGACAAGCCCATTTAGAAACAACTAAAGTTAATAGCTAGTAAAGCAAAATTGAATTGTTTCCAGTTTAGGGCAAATAGAAATGTAAAATGTACTTATTTGGAAGAATAAAAGGAATATTGTTTTTGAGTATTAAATAAATAAATAAAAAACATAAGAAATACCTTGGATGATTTGTGGATATATATTTGTATCATTATTAACAAAGTAAATCCTTGTTATTGTAAAAACAAGTTTTTGTTTTGTAGTTTCTGTAAAGACAATATGTATTTTATTTTTTTATTTTTTTCAATTCTAAAAGCTTAAAGTTATAGATTATGTTTAGTGTGGAATTGAATATCCTTATTGTTCCATTGACTTCTTTAAACAAAACAAAAAGGCCTATCTTTTTAGCCGTCTCTTTTCCTTTTCTTGAATAAAATTCTCCACGTCAACACACAATGAGAAAGTATGTTTACTTTTAGGTTTTATTTAGGTTTATGAGATATGAGATTTGATATTAGGACATGAATTTTTATTCATATATCAAATTCATGTATTATTTATTTATACAATATGTTGTGTAACATTTATACAGTATGATAAATTAATAAGAGATCATGGTACTAATATCATTTCTTTATATTTATATTATTATTACTCATAATAACAGGGATTCGTTATTTTGAAAACCTTTTAAAAAAAAAGAATGTGAGAACAGATTCTGACCCTTGATCTTGATAAATTATAATTCAAAATGTTTTATCTTAAAAACTGTACATCGTTAGACGAAAAAAATTATAAGTGTAGTTTAAAATTTCGTCATCTTTCATTAGAGTGGTGACTCGATATACTTTTGACGACTTTTT
This sequence comes from Asclepias incarnata, assembly GCA_025447715.1. Classification (NCBI taxonomy): domain Eukaryota; kingdom Viridiplantae; phylum Streptophyta; class Magnoliopsida; order Gentianales; family Apocynaceae; genus Asclepias; species Asclepias incarnata. Next base: position 3,251 of record JAOEHQ010048895.1, read on the forward strand.
AATTTTCATTTTTTTGTGCTATTTACACATGTGCAAGTTATATACCTTACACATGTGAAAGTAAGATATCTAAATAAAATTAGTTCGTTATACATGTGCAAGTTAGTTATACCTCCGCCATCAACAACTGTGATTCGAAGCAGGCTCCGCCCTTAAGGGTATTAAGAAAGGGTAACAGGTGGGGGTGATAGATCATAGGGGGTGATCGGTGATGGGGTGATCTACCTAACAGCTCCGCCTTTAGCCGTTGTGGCTCCGTCATAGACTGATGGGCTCCGCCCTTAACCACCATGGATTAACGGACTCCGTCCTTAGCCACCATTGCTATGCAAATCCGGAATAAAGTCAAACTTGCTAACAGCAGGTTAATTAAAATAAAAATTGTATGAAATCTCGAATACCCTAATTAGAAATGATATTTCCTCGGTTAAATAAATCCAAACAACGTTACTTCCTGCCAAACTCTATCTCTACTCAATCATATAATTCCAACTTGAAATAATTATATCGTACGTAATATGTATATGTGTCTCATTATTTCTCCCTGTGTAATGAAGATAATGTCACTTCTCTATTATCAGTGAATTATTGTTTAAATATGTGTAGAAGGAATAAATTTATATAAAAAAAAAGAGTACCATAATCTTTAACTATTTATTGTGATCGAAAATTAATTTCATGATTATTCATACCCTCAACATTAATTAATTAGAGTCTAATCATAGTGTCAAAGCTTAACCCAAAATATACATATTTTCTCTCTTCTTCAAATCAACATCAATTATTAATTAATTTAACTATACATGTAGCATAATTTATATGTTCTGTTTATTGTTGGCGAGTTGTAATTCCCGTCGATGATATCTCTTTTTATCCGGTGTTTTTAGACGATGATAAATATTCTATAATTAATTATGTATATGTAGATGTTAATTGTTATTTAGCAAGTGTCTTTACTCACACTTATAATATTAGAACATAGTTTATTAATGCGTTAAATTAAATATTTAGTGACTTGTAACAACAACAAAATAAAAGTATATTGCAGGCCACTAGAGTTAAAAGGAAATTATGAGAACTATTCTTACTTTTATTGAAAGAAAAAGAGCATAAAACAAGATGGATAATCTGTGATGAAAAGTTGCGAAACATTATTTGGATCTTTTAAATTAGAGATTTGTGGATGGGACAAATTATTTGTGACAAAAGACTTATTAAGTGGTATATTGACAAAGATGTGTGTCTACTTCACAAGATAAGAGTTTATGAGAGTCGTAAATATGATTTACATAGACTCGATTTTATAAGCTTATGTTGAATTATTCGAAGTGTTTTCCAAAATTACAAAGTAGGAATTGTAAATAGCTTCTTTTTTTCTTTATATTTTTCATAAAATATGAGCTTATAAAATAGTAACTTACTTATATATCTTTAATTTCAATGAAAATAACACTATTGTGTTTTAGCTCATGTGATATGTGTAATAAATTTTCAACTTATAAGTTATGGGTTTAAGTCTCATGGTAAAAGTTGGTAAATATGTGTGGATTTTATGTGGATATATTGAGTAAGGTGATGATATGGAATTATGGATAGGTGATGATTTGTATAAGCGGACCAAATGACATGTAGTTTTCTTTCTTCGGCTATTTAGTATCTATCAATATCCTAAAACAAGATTGACACGTCCTTTGATTAATAAGTGACGTTTTATTTGAGTGACACGTGTCCTTTTTTAATCTGTATTCAATAATCGAATATTATTTTTTATATACCATAAATAATTATAACTTTTAACTAATCAATATATAAATATAGATACATAATATAATTAAAACTCTTATATTAAAAATTCTATTATATTCATATTTGCCATAACTATCTATTTATACCCATTCTATTTTTTGGTTTTAGTAAAAATTTAAATAAGTTTACAATTCAATCATTTATTTATTTTTTAATCTGACAAAACAAAAATAAATATAAATAAATACATATCGCTTAAAAAAATTACCACATACCAAAACATATAAGTCTAAACCAATCAAATGTTACACCTGATCATATAGTAGCATGCAAATGGAACACTTATCTCACATAAAAACATAAATAACAACATATTGTTATTTATAATATATTAACCTAAAAATTATTTATTTTGAAAATTAATTAATTAATAATAATAGTATTATTGTAACACCCCAAATAATTTAAGGTAATAAAATAACCTACTTTTATAGTTTTATCTTTAAAATAATTTTCTGTTGGTTATTTTTTAGTTATGAGATTTATTTAGTTGGAACTTTAATGGATAGTGGGTATAATACCATTTAAATGATTAAGGCCGTGGCATGTTAGTATAATGCCAGCACATCTATCTGATGATTCATGTTTCAACTATCTATCTATCTCGTCTCCTACTCAATTCCTTCTCATCTTTTCTTTTAAATTTCCATAGCTCAAGTGATTCTATCATATAATCAATCAAGCAATTCTAGTAATATCATAGTGGGAGTTTTGGTGTGTGGTTGTGTGAGTGTTTCGACACTTAAAGAGAAGGAGGATGAGATTTTGGTGATTTTCATATTTTCATTAGGAGTTCAATTCCAAGGTAACATTATTTCCAATTTCAATTGAGATTCTAGGGTTCTTAAGATTTAATTTAATTGGGGGTTTTGGGGGAAATGATTGTTTGAGAGTTGAGCTCTAGTATTTGGTCATTTAGTGACCATTCATTGTTATTGTTATTGATTTTTAGCCATTTCTTAGATATGAGGATATTGTTATTGAGTTTATTATGATTTGTAATAAAAATGCTAGTAATGGTCATGTATGAGAAATGGTATTTTGTTAAATGTGGTGTAACCACATGAGATAAGTGATATTGGAATGAGATTTTGAAAAGAGTAAACAACTCAATAACAATATAGGAGGAAATGGGTTCAAGGGAAACTAGTGAATTGTGGCTAGGTAACCTTGTTTTAATGATGACCTTATATATGTGTATTTGATTATTGCTAGGTTGAAAGCAATATTGTATTGTGTTGTTTTGGCTATCTTATTTGTGATTGTCGCATTGGAGGTGAGTATTCTTGCATACATCTATATGTAGGTTGGGTCGATTACAAGTGCGGGTGTGTCCCAGGCTTATAATTGATATGATTTAGGCCTAACTAGTGGCCATTGTTGTTATATCATGCGTATGTACAACGTAGTGATAATATTGTGATATGGATCCATATATGTGAAAATATGTTAAAGTGAGCATGCAAGAGATGGTATGACTGTACCATAGGCTACATGCGACAGTCCTAACCGGTTGTCCTCCAATGTATGTGTAAATGTATGCAATTATATTCACTAAGCGTTGGCTTATGTTTTTAGATGTTTCCTTTTTATAGGTGGTTCCGGAAGTAGGAACAAAGATAGCGCTTGATTTGAAGTGCAAATAGACTTGGGAAGGTATATGACCATTTCGGAGAATGGTATTTTGATGGATAGACGTAATGAACCTTTGGCCTTGGCTCGGTATAGACTTGTGTTGTTTTGTTGTAATTATGTAAATTTCAAGTCTTGGATTCATGTATTTTGTAAACTCTCTATGTATGATGAAGTTTGGTGTTTTAGTCAATTTGGGTAAACGTCCGGGTAATCGACCCGTTAGTCTTGTAAACGTCTATTTTGAATGGTCATAAGTAATGAAAGTTTTCTGTTGAATCTATAGTGTTTTATAAATCTAATAATTGAGATTTGGTGTCACAAAAGGTTGTTTTGGTAGCTGTTTGAAACAAGTCAAAAATGCAGGATTTTTAGTTTCATCGCGTCGCGAGGTCTTTGGGTCGCGCCACGATTTGGGTGTCAATTTGGGTCGTTCCAGGTCAGTGAATAAACTTGCGTCACGAGTCTTCCTCGTCCAGTGGCGGTTCTATATTGATGTAGGAGGGTCATTTGACCACCCTTACAAAAAAAATAATTCCTAGAAAGCCTATGTAAAAATTTGAACGACCCTCCTTCAAAAAGATAGATGAACACCCTTAAAAGAAGACGACGTTGGATAAATAAATCAATGAACCCTATGTTTGATCTTAGTCACCTTCCGACAACAGATTCGTGCTATGGTTTTTTGTAAAAGGAGTTTTATGGCGGAGGAAGAAGATAATGAATAGTAAAGAAAAGTTTTGGAAAAGAAAAGGACATGGGAACGAGTAAAGGTATCGTACTTATGTAAGTACTTTTTGTCAGGAAGTCATGTGATGTTAAAACCTCATGTCTATGTGTGTAAATTCAATTTATTTAGTTTATAAGTCCTAAAAGAATTTTATTTTGTATAACATATGGTTATTAATATGTAAATTAAACTCTAAATGAAAATAAAAAATATGATTAGATGGTATTAGTGAGGAATTTCTAAAGTACCTTAAACTTTGAAATCTTATTAGGTAGTGTTGTAATAATTTTGATTCTATCAATAACGGCCCTGAGGATTTAAGTACCAAAACCGAACCGAGAAAAAAATGCCCTAGTTTTCGATGGTGAAAATGATATTATTAAATGTATGTTTATATTATCTTGCGACCCGACCCGACCCATTCCTTTTAATTGATATTATTAAATGTATGTTTATATTATCTTGCGACCCGACCCGACCCATTCCTTTTAATTGTGCCGACTAAGTTATCGCTTTAGGAGCTTAAGGACCCCCATGAGCCGGAAACCTAGATCCGCCACTGTCCTCGTCGCGTCTCGATGGTTCGTTATGCTTGGTCGCGCCGTGAGTCAGTATGGTCACGCCGCGACATACTGTAGTTTTTAAAAATAATAATAAAAAAAATAACCTTGTCTTTTTGGTCGAGTCGTTTCACCTACTTTTGTGTTTGACATGAATAAATTAGTGGACACATCTAGTAGAGAGGATGGTCTTAGTTTTTATTTTTATTTTTATTTTTATAAAGTTTACTTTTATTCATGTGTTGCTCCTTAAATTAGGGGAACACTTCTTCTTATAAAGTTTTTAGGGGACACATCTAGTAGAGAGGATGGTCTTAGTTTTTATAAAGTTTTTATTTTTTCCCAGTTCTAAGTTCTAATGGCCATACAAATGGACAGTGCCGTCTCCGAAAATGTAAAAAAGTTTTGGCGCCTGGCTCGACAATTAAAAATGGGCCCCTAAAATCACAAGTCAATAATAAAATATAAAAACATAGTATTACATGCCCGACGATAAATGTTTTTAGCATTCAAAACAAAGTATTACAAAAGTTTTAATGTAGTTTATAGTTTTAAACAAATCGTGTGGCTCTTCTTTATGTGTAGCTAGTTGTGTGTACAACTCACCACTCATCGTAGATATTTTATAATGTTTGTAATTTTAGCTAATATTGAATGAAGTAAAACTGATAATTTTTAAAATAATCATAAATTTCTAAATAATAACAAAATTACAGATGTATCTTTTATTTTGAATATATCTAATTTTTTGTTATATACAAAACTTGAACGTACTTTAAAATAGAAAGAAAAGGAAGTAAAGTATTTTATATTATAAATACGAATACCAATAACTGAGAGATCAAATCAAACATACGCATAACTAGCTGGTTGGCATAAAGGATAGTAAAAGATAAAAACAAATAATCATATTTTACATTGAAAGTCCCCATATCAAAAGCTAACCATTAATTCTCTTCTCGATTTACCATGTAGTTAAATAAATCGATACATTTTCAAGCAGCTTCCACGTCCCTCTTCTTCTCCTAAATACAAGTCAATACTTTTCATCTTATAGTTGTTTACGTGATTTTGAGTTTTCAAGCACAACGGCAACAGGTTAAACACTTAAACCTAGTTTGCCATTTCAATCGCCACACACCCAAGAGCCCATACATCAGCTTCAAACCCTTGTTTTTCACCTCTAGCAACTTCCGGTGCCATAAAAACCGATGTACCGGAAAAAACAGAGTAAGTACTACTCTCGCTGTTTTCACTGCCATTTTGAACATTCCATATCGCCAATTTTCACACCATTTTACACGCCAAAATGTTTTCATCATCTAATAATCTTCTTCATTGAATCAAAGCTCTGCCGGTAAGCATATACTGGAGTATGTGGCACTTGGAGGTAGTGGGCCCTTGAAAGGAGTGGGCCCGGCTCGGTGGCACCCTTTGCACACCCTAAGAGCCGGCCCTGCATACGCACTCAAAGTAACAACAACATCATGTTATAACTAACAAATTTTGGTTATATTGTCTAGCCTTCATATTATTCTTATTTGTATATTTTGATTTAATTAAAAAATTTGGTATTTTTTTTAACAAAATGTTTCCTTTTTGATCCATCGAATGTCTATTTACCCGCTTCATCTATTTGATATTGATATCAATGTAGGAATTGAAATTAAATGGATATAGATACGGATGTCGATATGACTCTATCCGATCTATTGTCATCCGCAAATGTGCATGAAGATAATTTAACTCAAAATCTTCACATAATATATATCGACAAAAAGGAAATTCGTTATGAGTTTTCTTGTAGTTACTTTGATGTCACAAACATTAAAAGTGATCAATGCGACTCCAAAGTCCAAAGCACAATAAAAAAGATGATCACTTCAGAAAACAAATTCGATCAAACACCACTTCAAATATATATTGTGGGTTTTTAGTACGTACTATAGTATACAATTTATAAATATACACGTATGAATGTATTGATCAATAATTGTCTTTAAGAAGAAACTTAAAAATATGTATGTATTTTTATTTTTTTTTCCCAATGGCAAAATTATATTAGAATAATAAAAAAGCACCAGCAATATGCTAGCGGTAAAGTTACAACAAATCTAGAAATACAGAGCATTACAATAAAAATATGAATGTATTAATAGTTTAAACTTTGAAATATCATTGTAATTATGGCAAAAATTGTCTAAACATATTATTCAATTTGAATGATTAATGACTAATTAGATTTTTGATATGTCCTGGATTGACAAGTGATAACAATCACGACCAAGAGCAGCATGTATTGTTAAATGTTAACAGACGTACATGTTACATGAGTTATAAGTTATAACTGCAAAAGAACAAATTTTAAAAAGAAACGATTTTTAAAAAATATTTGTTTAAAACTGTTCATTAAAAGTTTTTAAAAAAAATCCAAATGGTTACACGTAAGCGAGTCACGTTTCGAACAAGATTATTGATTGATCAACTTAGTCATTGACCAACTAAATCACTGATGACATAGTCTTTAGTACTCGTAAGCATCTAAGTCATGCTAATTATATGCATCAAACACTCTGGCCTCGTTGATTTTCGGTGTCACCGTCTGATTTAGTTATGTAAAATGTCATTTTTACATTTTTAAAATTTCATCTTGACACGTAAATTTCTTAGATCAATGTCTAGTTTAACACCTTAGCGGTTTAGTCCTAGAATTGTTGACGACTTTTAATTTTGTCTAGAGAAATGTCAATAAAAAAGCTTAATGTAACTACAAAATTGTCTATGCTTGAAACATGGAAACATCAAATGTAACCATTTTAAGGTGAACAAAAATGTTGAAACCAAAGAAATTAATTTCGGTCGAAATTGGTTATGGAATAACCGAAATTCATTAGTAACCATACCATTTCCCTTGTTTAAAATTTTTGTACAATTCTACCTTGATTCAATAATATACAAGCATGTTAGTAGAATAACTAACACTTGTCCATCTCAAATCTATTCAAGAATACTTGTAATTCTCTTGAATTAATCTCCTAATGAGTCATGATTCCATAAAAGTCTAGCACAACAAAAATAAAGAAAACCCTCATAATCTCTCATATTGTTCATGTAAGAATAGCAAAATACTTGTATTTTTCTTTCAATTTTTGGTTCACAAAACACGAAAGTAGGTTATTAATAGATTATAAAGTAATGCGTATGTAGAGGTAGTAATTGGGGAGGTGTAACTGAACTGTGTTGAGTAACTGAGTTGTGCTGAGTAACTGAGCTGTAACTGAACTGTGCTGAGTAACTGAGCTGTAACTTTAACAGAGTATTGAGACCATAATTCCTCCGTAACGGGAAATTATGACAAGTATCATTTTGCTATTAACTCCCCACGGGGGTGGAGCCTAGGATATCTATCAATAGCACTATTTAGGACAGATCAGTCCTCACTTGCAGAACTAGCAAGTGCATAGTATTTGATTTTGCCTGCGTACCGATCATACGTGGTTGGACTTGTTGAACTGTGTAATTGGAACAGTCAGGGCTTAGCAAATTGAAACTCTCATCTCTGTAGTTATATTATTTGTGTATCGATCTGTTAATTGTACACTCATTTGATCTGTGCTATATTGATATCAATTGAACTTGATATCTGAACTGTATTACTATTGTAACTGTTATACCTTGTATTGGACTGGGTAATTAAAGAACTGAACAGGTGAACGGATAACGGTAACTCTTTCGAACTCAAAACTTGTATCTCACTCAACCACTTTCGTAGTTGACACTTGACTCATGCTTTTCAGGTGAACAGCCGTATATTAAGTAACCAAGTTTTCTCTAGCTTTCAGAGCTTGGACGTCTTTTGAAGCTTATCTGACAAAGCTATCTTTGTACTTAAATTTGTAACTATGTTTGTAACTCCCGTAACAAGACGGACTGCGTGTAGCCCTGTAACTTATGTAGTAAACAATGTAATAAATGTTCTAAATGTATAATGTTATGGTGTGTTGTGATCTTGACTGTTGAACATGTACTATGTATCTGCACATCTCGTGTATTCTGCTTTAGCGGGGTGTGACACTGACTATAAATTACAATCAGGATTTCGCCATAAGGACTGCTACCCTAGGACCCGTAAGGGAACACAATCCCCTTACGGCCGTTATTTAAGTCTAGGATATCATTGATTTAATATGCGTTTTGACATGTTTCAGAATTAAATGACAAATTCACTTAACGATCTAGATACATTTTTAAAAGATAATTGAGGAAAAACAAAGAGTGCCGTTATATGTGCACAAAATATAATCATGGCGGCCTCGATCTAATAATTGATAATTTTAGGGTGGAAGCAGATAAGTGTGTGATTGATGATGGGGGTTGTTGGAAATGGTGTAAGAAGCATGTGAATTTGTAATGTGATGGGCATTGAGCAGCATGGGCTATATATGCCACCATTTGTTTTCATCCCTGTCTCATCCTTTTCGCCATTATATAAGACCAGTCCTTTTAAGGGATCATAGATACTACCTGACTAAAATTGACTACTCAATAGAAAAAGTGATCGAGTGAGTGTAGTCAAAGTTCACTTGAAGCTCAACAAGTTTCATTTCCAAAAAAAGGTACGTAATCCTACTTTATTAGTTAATTAGTTCCTTATCTAACACGTACATTTCGACATTTAGTTCGATCACACTTTTCTTTTTTGATATTTTTATTTCACGGCAAGCAATTTGCTACTCATATATATACAAATCATCAGACAATCATAGCAATAGAATATGTTCGTAAATACAATCAAGCTAAGTAAAGGCTAGCGTATTAGTTACAAGAGCTACCTCGCTTAAAAACACGTACAATGCATGGATCGATGCATGTAATTACTTATCGATGATTTTGAAATATCATGTGAAGTCATAAGCAAATTAATCCATTAGGTTGACACGTATGTGCACCTTTATAATACATTTAACCGACTATACTAGTTTACAAATTTATAATACATATAGCCGACTATACTAGTTTATACATACATTGCGCGGCTTCAACTATTGTGATTACGTTTATGCTAGTTTATTTAGGTATAATCCATAACCGTTTAATTGAAAATCAATACTATAACCATGCTCAAAATTTGTCATATCAAATACATATATTTTTTTTGTGGAAAAAAATGAAAATCCAAAAAACAAAGAATAATGTTAAGAAAACAAAACAAAAGGGGATAGCATAGGTGTTGTTAAAGCTCTTTTTTTCCGTTATCAACCTCGGAGTGTGTTAAATGTACATAATGTATTCCTCATTTAAAATATGTTTGAAGCGAACTGCACCAACATCCATGCAGTTGACAGCACAGATCATTTCTCACAACATCTAAGTTAGGTGCTGTTAAAACTTTGTTTTCCGTGATCAATCCCTCATTTAAATATGTTTGAGGCTAACTGCACCAACATCCATGCAGTTGACAGCACAGATTATTTCTCACAGCACCTAAGTTAGGTGTTGTTAAAGCTTTGTTTTTATGTATCAACCTCGGAGTGTGTTAAATGTACATAATATATTTCTCATTTAAAATATGTGTGTGACTAATTGTATCAACATCTGTGCAGTTGACAACATGGATTACTTTCTCCAACAAAAAAAAACCATAAAAAGAAAAAGAAAAGTACCAAACCCAAAATAGACGCAAGAAACCAAATCGAAATTAAATATTCATTACGTCTACAATTCAACCATATGAAATTTAATTTTTACCCTGACAACCCAAAAATAAATATTAATTATTTAAAAAAATAGATATGTATCATTTAAAAAAATTACCACCTACCAAACACATAAAAATCTAACCAATCAAATATAACGCTTGATCATATAGTAGCATGCATGATAATAAATATTTATCTTATAAAAAAACATAAATAACAACATATTGCTATTTATAATATATAAAAATAAAAAGTATTTATTCTAATTCATAAGACATGTTAAGTTAATCAATAAATAAATAATATATCTATGTTTCTAACTTATAATTTAATATTACTTATTATTTAATTATTTATCTATATACTAACCTAACTAAACGTGGTTGAAAATTTTAAAATGACACAAACTATGTTTCACCATCATGACTTTAAATTAGGTGATATTATTATCAATATCAAAAGTAATATTAGATTTTGATTAATACTTTTATGATAAAAATTTCTCACTATTAGGCCACCATTGAAAACCAAACTCATATAATGGAGCATGTTCAAATTTGATTTTATTTACCAAAAATTCAATCGTATAATATATTTTATCAATCCGTACATCGTACTGGTATTAAATCGAATATATATATATATATATATGTATATATATAAATCTCTATCTCCAAGTCTTATGTGGCAACCTTCATGGATTGTCACATAGGATTTTGTCCTATGTGTCGTTTTCATGTTTTTTTCAATTATAAATGTGACAAAAAAAAAAACATCCACATAAACATCCACATGGAGATTGTGACAAATAAATATCCACATGGACACCATAATTATCTGTAAGTATGGAGGTTTGAACTCCAAATCTTTGAATCCAAAGTCAAAGGAGTCTTCTACTAGAACTAACATTCTAATGATGACAAATATTCAACACCATCAAATACTAAGTATCTCTCTAATCATCAACATAAAAAAAATACTAAATGAAGAAATTAACTAATCAATTAAATCATTATAAAAAGTAAAAGTATATTATTAAAATTCAAATTTTGAAATTTTAACTCTTCTCATCACATGTCATTATTAAAAACTAATTAAAAAAACTACATTGTTAATACTTAGTTACTATACGACTATTATTTGAACGGTTAAGAATTTAAGATGTATTAAATTTTATTTTTGACTTTACAAATAAATATTGTATTTATTTTTATGAATATGACATTTATTATTATAAATCCCTTTTTTAGAAAAACAAACATTACAAAACTACGTTTAGTACTTTGCCTTTGCATTTAAAATTTTTTCATATAAAAGCTAAAACGTTGTTTTTCTATTCTTTTTGTTTTATATTATTTTTATGTTGATTTATGCTAAAAAATTTATCAGATAAGATAAGATGACATTATTCATGTTTTTTTAAAAATAATATAAGATTACCTATTGTTAGCACCACTTAATTCAAAAGTAATAATTCGATTATTTATATGCCTTGTTCGATGGACATGGTAACTTAGTATGGTAATATGTTGTTATGCTTTTTTTTAGTTTCAAAGTTTTTAATAATAGAAACGCACAAATGATAGGCAACAAAGTTAGCTAGATAAGATGTTCTTTGTCACCGCTTGAGAACTATGTTATTGCTTATGGCACAAATGTCAGGAACATTCGTTCATGAATACAAATGAATGAAAGCCAATTTTCTTAATGAACGATTCGTTAAGTTAAACGAACGAACATGAACATGAACAAGGCCCTATTCATGTTCGTTTACAGGCTTAATTCTTGACTCCATTGGACTATTGACACCTCAAAAACAAACGGAATCTCATGGAATTTTTATAACTAAATATACATATTTTCAGAACAAACCGAATTTGGTAATGTATAATCTATTGCAGACTCCATTAGACTACTGACACCTTTAAAACATACCGAATTATGTATGGAATTAAGCATACAAGAGGTCATAATACCGGGTGAATCTAAAAACTTCTACACTACGTAAGTCATAAAACTAAACTTATATATCAAAACAACCAAATAGTGAACTAGTTAGTATTATTTTGTGTAAGGATCATTACCTAAAAAGTAGTGGGAACAATTTTTGTAACTTTATTTAAAACTAATTTAATAATTTAACTTTATTTAACAATTTTTGTAACACATAAACCTTGGCCTCCGTTTAGCCTAAACCAAATCCACCCATTTACCCACCCACCCACCCTGTCTCCGCACTACTGCCACTAGGGTTTATTATTTTCTTTCCCAAATCCCAACCATAAACCCTAATAACCATCCACCCCCCTTTCAAACCCTAACCCTAACCCCTCTTTCAAAACCAAATCAATCAATTCAATCAAAAATTAATAAAATGGGATCAAATAATAATAATAATAATAAAAGAAAATCAGCAGAAGAAGGTCCATCAACTGCCACACCTCCGCCACCCAAACATCAACACCAAGATGGTGATAATCATGACGGCGTGGACTCCGGCGTAACTGCTTGTGTTCATGACGTGTCATATCCTGAGAATTACGTGGCTCATCGCCACGTGGCAACGAATAATGAAGAAGAAGAAGAATCGAAGAAGAAGCCAGCTAAGGAATTTCCTTTTACTTTGGATCCTTTTCAGTCTGAAGCTATTCATTGTTTAAATGCTGGTGAATCTGTTATGGTAATTAATTGTTTTTATTATTTCTTTTGATGTTTTGTTTAATTAATAGACTAGCATAGTACTCGTGCAATGAGCGTCATGCCACGTCAGTACATAAATGACACTGAACTTACCGTAACAATAGTACTGAAAATTATCATGCCGGTACCGGTTTTTTGTTCCATGCTGAAATATCGGTGGGAAGTTACCACGGCTCTTAATGGATAATTTTAGATAGTTTATTGGTTTTCCTAAATGCAAAGTTTCGAACGGACCGGCGGAGTGGTCTTTGGTGGTAGTGTAAGAGAGGGGAGATGGATTTTGATATTATACTAAAATAGTATATCTTGTAATATACCCTTTTCGTTAGTATTTACTGAATGTGTTGACTTTTTAACTAATAACGAATAGTTAAATACTCCGTATTTGTTTTAGTAAAGTCAAGTTTTGAAGTTTTGAATATTTAAGCAATTGACAGAATGTTTTATAATGTAGTAGAGATTGTTTACTTTTTGTGTTAAGGAAAGAGTTACACTTCTAATATTGAAGTAAAAGCCAGTAATTATAAAACGCTAATACGATAAATATTTGTTTTTGAGAAAAATAAATTTGATTGTTGTAGTATCTGTTTGTTAGAAAGTTGTATGTTTGGTGAATTTAGTTAGTGTCCTATTAGTAGGGTTTAGTTTGTGCCGAGTGCATGCTTGTGTAAGCAAATCTGATTCCGGACCCGACGAATTGCACCAGTCAAGGGGCAGAGTGTTTCTTGTTAACGGATTTTCCTGCCAAAGTTGCAGAATGTTCCGTCACAGACATATATGGTTTTACGTCAATAAAACACATTGGTTCACCAAACTTACAAATACTTGTGTTTTGTGTATATATATGATTTAGGTCTCTCTAGAACATAATTTTGAATGGTATCTATGTGTTTTCTTGTGATATTTTATAGAATAGTAGAATCTATATAAGTTGTGAAGTTGAAGTATAACTAGATACGGAGTAACTGCTCAAAATTTCGATCTGTGTAATTGGGAATCTTGAGAGTTAAAGTAACTAGTACTCGATTTAAGATGATCGTTACCCTAGAAAAAAGTAAGAAAGGAGGGAAAAGATGAACATTTATTTTACTCGTAATGATCTGGAAGTTTGAAATTGTTGTAGTTTGATTTAAAGTAGGAAGAGCAGCTTCATATGATTCGTTTATCCTAAAACAAAAGCTAAATCTTTGGTTTTTCTGGTAACAATGTAACTCTATGTGTAAGTTGTCTTTTTTTGTTGATAATTCCTTGTTCTTAATCATACAGTTAATGTGACCGAGCATAATGCTTATGATATCCTACATATCTAGATAAGAATTAATAAATTTGTTTGTTTGATAACAATAGTGAAAGTATATGAAGTATTATGTTTTACTGGTGTGCAAAGAGGTATAATTAGGTCTACATGTTTCAGAACTTTAATCTTCTCTTCTGGTATATTTTCATTGTTTAAGGTATCAGCCCATACGTCAGCTGGGAAAACTGTTGTGGCATCGTATGCTATTGCAATGTCGCTGAGAAATAAGCAAAGAGTGATATACACTTCTCCTATAAAGGCACTGAGTAACCAAAAGTATAGAGAGTTTAAAGAAGAGTTCTCCGATGTTGGTTTGATGACCGGGGATGTTACTATTGATCCCAATGCGTCTTGCTTGGTAATGCTGCCTATATCTTCCCGAGTCATGAAATCCATTGCTTTTTTTTTTCTTTCTAAAATTTGAAGATCTTTTAGGTAATGACCACAGAAATCTGGCGTAGTATGCAGTACAAAGGATCAGAGCTCACAAGGGAGGTGGCATGGATCATTTTTGATGAGGTACATTATATGCGTGACAGAGAAAGAGGTGTGGTTTGGGAAGAAAGTATTGTTATGGCCCCGAAGAATGCTCGGTTTGTGTTCCTTTCAGCTACTGTTCCAAATGCTAAGGAGTTTGCCGACTGGGTTGCAAAGGTGAGCCAGCCAAGCATTGTCCTTTCGTTTTTACATGCGTGCAATGCATTGACATCGTTTATAATTCTCGTTGTATTATTGTTGAATATATGATAGATTTTGTATTGCTAATGAGTAATGATATGTCCTAAAATAACCTTCTAATAATCCTCTATGACTACACATGGTAAAATCAAGTGATGAGATGATGGGATAGAATTAGTGTTACGTGTGTCATGAGGTTGTAGCTTTAGGAGGATTAGCAGGAGGATATGTTAGGAGGAAATATCACGTTCCATTGCTCAGTGAACATGATAACCTATGGTGCAGGTTCATCAGCAACCGTGTCATATTGTTTATACGGATTATCGGCCAACACCTCTTCAGCATTACCTTTTTCCTACTGGTGGCGATGGTTTATACTTGGTGGTCGATGAAAAGGGAAAATTTCGTGAAGATAGTTTCCAAAAAGCTTTAAACGCCCTTGTTCCTGCCAATGAGAAGAAAGATAGTGGCAAATGGCAGAAGGGGTTGGCGAATGGTAGAGCTGGTGAAGATAGTGACATATTTAAGATGGTCAAGATGATTATTCAACGCCAATATGACCCTGTCATAATCTTTAGCTTCAGTAAAAGGGAATGTGAATTCCTTGCAATGCAGGTACATGCCTTTTATCCACCTCCCTGCAATTATTTTGTTATGGCAGTTGTTATGAGTGTTGTCAAGACTTTTATGTAGTCAATATAGAGGAGGTAGTTTTGACCTGTTCAGCTATCAATGAGTTGTCAGTTTATGTACGACTTCATCTCAAACTGTTCTAAAGTTTGCTCAAATATGTATTACTGTTAATGCATACAACCTCCTAAATTCTTTTTATTCAAAGTGTTTTTGCAGATATATTTAACACACTAATCATTTACGAAAGTAAAGTTTTTAACAAAAGCTGTTGTGGGTCACCCCTACCCGGCCCGTACAAAAGTTATTCTTTTGTCCTGGTACCTAACCTACCGGACCCTATTTCGAACACTTAACTATATGATCTTTGCATATGTGGTTACTATGTTGACCAAGACAACCATTTCTTATCTTAAATATCATGTAGATGGCAAAGATGGATCTAAATGAGGATGACGAGAAAGTGAACATTGAAACCATCTTTTGGAGTGCTATGGACATGTTATCGGATGATGATAAGAAGCTACCCCAGGCATGATAATGTTACATCTCTGTTTACATTTAATATAACAAATGTATGGACTTGTTCTTTACATGTATCTGGGGTAAATGGTTGTGATCCCCTTTTTTTTGGCTTTGACAGGTGTCAAATATGCTCCCTCTCCTGAAGCGAGGAATTGGTGTGCATCATTCTGGCTTGCTGCCCATACTGAAGGAAGTCATCGAAATACTATTCCAAGAAGGTCTAATCAAGGTTTGGATGGGAACATCAGAATACTTTAATCCTTTTACTTTATTGCACATTTGCCTATACTAGTATATGCTTTGAGATTTTTCAAGCTTTATATATTGAATTATGTCGTATCAGTGCTTGTTTGCCACAGAGACATTCAGCATAGGTCTTAATATGCCTGCAAAAACAGTTGTTTTTTCAAATGTTCGGAAGTTTGATGGTGATAAGTTCAGATGGTTATCAAGTGGGGAGTATATACAGATGAGTGGTCGTGCGGGGCGTCGAGGAATAGACGACCGTGGTGTATGCATTCTTATGGTTGATGAAAAGTTGGAACCGTCCACTGCTAAAATGATGGTCAAAGGGAGTGCTGATTGTTTGAACAGGTATGCATTTCTTACTACTTATGAAACGATGGTCAAATGCATATTGTTGGTAGTAAAGGCTTACTATTTTGTTTGATTTGGTAATTTGTGGCTAAATTATATGGATGCATTGTTCATGGTGCTGACTTCTATTATTTTCATCTTGAAATGACTTTTCATTGTTGACCTTTCCAGTGCTTTCCATTTAAGCTATAACATGCTTTTGAATCAACTAAGATCTGAAGATGGCGATCCAGAAAATTTGCTTCGTAACTCATTCTATCAATTCCAAGCGGACCGAGCCATTCCTGATCTTGAGGTTGGCTATCTATTATGTTAATTAATATATTGGGCAGGTTATGCGTGTTGGGTAATGGGTCTAAACGGAGTTTGGGTCAAAATGGTTAGTTATAGTCTATTTATTTGAATAAAATGATTTAGGAGGTTTTATGTGTTATAATACACTCAGTGACTTCTAACTCATTTTTTAGGCTTATTTGTCTGTGTTTACTTGCTTGACCAGTTAGAATTTGGACATACTCAGAATTGACCTATTCATAAGTAGATGGTTGAAATTACCACATCTAATAGTGCTTATTTATATTTATTTTTTGCAGAAACAAATGAAGGTTCTACAGGAAGAAAAGGATTCAATTCACATTGAAGAAGAGAAGAGTTTAGAAAATTATTACTCTTTGCTGCAGCAATATAGAAGCTTTAAGAAGGATGTCCGGGACATCATTTTTTCTCCTAAATACTGCTTACCGTTTTTGCAGCCAGGCAGGCTTGTATGTGTCCGTTGTGTAAGTAATGATGAAAGCAGTCTAGCCTTTTCAATCGAGGA
>JAOEHQ010048906.1:0-20913 GCA_025447715.1 Asclepias incarnata
TAAATGTTTTACAACTAAATAACAAACACAATTATATACATGTGTTTTAGACAACTCAAAGTCGGAGTAAGCCGTCGGTAAAGCTATCCGTCTTCACTCTTGTGGATTATTGTAACTGAAATTTATAAATATTTTATAAAGCAAATGGATAGTGTCTTAAAATGTTGAATTTTTCAACATTTTCATATTTATATTATTTTTATATTTTATTTATTTAATCATTTATATATAAATGTTTTACAACTAAATAACAAATACAATTATATACATGTGTTTTAGACAACTCAAAGTCGGAGTAAACCGTCAGTAAAGTTGTCCGTCTTCACTCTTGTGGATTATCGTAACTGAAATTTATAAATATTATCAAAATTAAGAAATTATCTATTGTCATACAGTGTGCTAGTATGATTTTAGGAAATTTTTATTCAACCCACAATGTTACCGCATTTCAACATTAGGGCCAAATACCCCTTTATATAACTACAACTACCAATACAAAAATTGGGGGTTCGTTCTGTTTACGACTCACAGAGAATGAGGCCAAGAGAGAGGAATAATGGTTTCTGAGGGTGGTTGCCGCCTCTCCTCCGCCTGTGATTTCCACCTTTTCATACAACAACCCTCCTTTATATGCATCTATATCTATATTCGTGCATGCATCTATCTATCTATCTATCTATCTAGAGACGCGAACAAGGAAATGTGGTCTGTGTGCGGCGTCGGGGCATTTTTTCTCGGAAACGATCTGGTCGTGCGCTGCTTAACAACCTCTCTACCCCCTATTATTATTATTTATTTAAGAAAAGAAGGCTGTGATGATTAAACATATGATGTGAGTCGAAAACCGGGACAAGATTTTGAGATTACTCGCATCTTGGCGGGGCAGTATTAGAGGATGGCAAGACACCTTGCAACCTCTGTTTAATTACTGCAGCCATGGCGGTGTAATCCGCTTGTTCCGTTGCTAAAACAGATCTGAGCCTCTCATTTTCATTGTTTTCGTTATAAAGGAGATTTGGTATCAACAACAACAACAACGATACCCAATCCCGCCCCACTGCGAAATTTGGTATAATATAAAGTTTGTGTTTTTCTGAAATTTTATTTTTCGGGTTGCTCTTAGATGTTCATATTATGTCAATTGTTAGGGAATTTGGTAAGATGAAATGATTTTGTTTTAGTTATGATGATGGATGTTTCACTTGGTGTTTGGTTATCAAATGAGGTTGCTTGTTTTATTTGTATATCTTATCTTGTCCCATGTTGTCCCAAGTTCTTGCTAAAAATTTGCTAAGGTAGTTGCTGGTTTCATGATTTTTTGTTGCTGAAATGTGTCTTTCGGGTAGGATTGCGTTTTAGTAGGACTGATGATTAAGATTTGCTATGGTAGGATTGCAATTTAGTAGGAGTGATGGGTTTGTTCAACAGTTTGAGATGGAATTATGGTGTCTTCTTTATAGGCCTATATAATGTACACATGACGGTCTTGATATGGTTGGCTTGTGAGAGAAATCCAACTGTAGCTAAAACTATATAATGTACACATGACGGTCGTGATATGATGGGTTTGTTCAGCAGTTTGTGTTTTTCTGAAATTTTATTTTTCGGGTTGTTCTTAGATGTTCATATTATGTCAATTGTTAGTTATGATGATGGATGTTTTACCAATGTATGATTATATGTACATTACTAATTTACACTTGGTGTTTTCTTAGAAGGGAAATGTTAATCTCTTTTCCCCTTGTTTCATTTGTATATCTTATCTTGTCCCGTGTTGTCCCAAGTTCTTACTAAAGATTTGTTAAGGTAGTTTGCTGGTTTCATGATTTTTTGTTGCTGAAATGTCTTTCGGGTAGGATTGCATTTTAGTAGGACTGATGGGTTTGTTCAGCAGTTTGAGATGGAATTATGTTGTCTTCTTTATAGCCCTATATAATGTACACATAATCATCGTGATATGGTTGGCTTGTGAGAGAAATCCAACTGTAGCTAAAACTACAAGATTATATGTATACTTCATTTCTGTTTGCTCCACATCATCCTGCGCACTCCAGATTGTTAACAACATCGTCAGCAAAATTTATCATCTAAGCAGTGTTACGAAAACTGAAGGTAACCCTTTCAAAAAATTTATGTTCTGTTGCGCGGGGCTGTCTACTGCTGCTGTAATAATGAAGTGTTTATCATCATCATCATCATCATTAAACCATATCCATACAAAAATATGATGCTGACGTGGTGTTGTTCAGTCCTAGTAGAGTCGTCATCAACTTTTTGTTACCAAAAAATCATTCAATTTGCTTTACATGAAACCAAACTTTCTAATTCACACTTGATTCCTCCCCCCTTTCAGCGACTGTACTACTTTTTGTTACTCACTTTTCTTTGTTTTGTTTATTAATTGTTTCAGATTGATATATTTTCCTCTTTTCTAGTGTGTGCAGTTGCAGGTGCTAAAGTGCATGTCTTGGAGCATTTTGCTGGTTTTTTGTTATGTGCAGGTAAATGAGTTGAAATTGCAACAATGTTTGATTTGAAGAATGGACTGCAGGTGTCGGAACATACACGGCTGGTTACCTACAAGCTGATGCAGGATTAAGTATAGTTAGAGTTTTGATTGGTATATGTTATAGAATTGTAAATCCTTTATTGAATGATGTATAGAATAGGATCCTCTAGAATTTTCTTGTTCATGTCTAGTAGGTGGTGGGCATGTCCACCATTGAAAGATTTTGAACTTTTTGTATGAAGTTTATGGTTTATAAAATAATGCGGTACTGCCCTGTTTAGTTAAAAAAATGTCTATATGATTTTGATAGATCGGATACATAGAGCTATTACATATCATAAAGGAAGATTTTTGATAAAGTTTGCATCTTTTTTTAAATGTCACTTACAGGGTTGTTAGGATACGAAGAATGCGGAAAGGAAATCAAGAGGCTGTTCTTCTTGCATTATGTTCGAAGACATTTACTTCCAAATTGATCATATTCAGGTGAGTAAATTATGTCTGACACATGCTATTTGACTTTCCGAGTGAATAGTGAGTCAACATTATTTTTCGGGTGAAATGTTAAGAATTTAAAATTAAAAATTTGATGTATTTTGATTTTGATTTATGTAAAACTTTACCCTTTCTATATGAGGTTGTTTTGCCTTCATTCTATCGACCGATACCTCTTTGTGTGATTTATGTAAAACATTACCCTTTGTATATGAGGATGTTTAGATGTAAGTTTTGCACCATTAGGCCTTACTCTGTAAAAAAGAAAAACAGAACAAGCAATTGATTAGTTGTTCGCATGACTTGAGAATTATAATGGTACTTACAGGGGCTTGACATTATTGGAATCAAAACACTTATCAATTATGAGTGCCCACGTGACCTTACTAGGCAAGTTTCTCTTTATTGCTGCTGTTTATTGGTGACATGTTTATGCAGTCTACCTCATTTCCCCCTGTCTAATATTGGATGTTATTGAAGATTCATGAAGTTTATGACACTGTTAGGATTGTATCACATTCCACTCCGATAATTAGTTTGTATCTAACTGGAGTTTTTGATCTGATGTTTATCCCCTGTTCCTTTATCCTGATCTGGGTACTATAAATCTGCTTGCAGGTGCTAGATTTTTTCAATTCGGTCAACACAAACATTGCTGGTTTTATTAAGCATTTTGGAAATAAAATTCAATTTCTATGGCCCATAACAGGGACCTCAATACTTTGCATGATGTCATGGATGAAACACATTACAGAGAGAAGTATTATAAAAGTTTGATTCCTTGTGGCCTGGAGTATGCCGAGGTGTGTTGACTTTTATCTTCTTGGAAAGTATCTATCTATATCTATATATATATAGTAAAGCACGGTTTTTGATTGCATCAGAAAATCCAATTTGTCAACAAGTTAGCCTATCCCATCAGATTCTACGCACATTAGCCAATGTCATCTATGTGTTTTCGTATATACAGTTTCTTTCTATACCCGTATCTATACCTGTATGTATATACAGTTGCCTTAGCCTTTGATGAGATAGGTTACAGACTCTTTTGCAGCCTTTTCATTCAAATTCAAATTCAAATTGGGCGCTTCTTTTAAATGGTTTGGTTATAGAGTAGATTGTTTCAAATGGTTTCAAATACATATTTCAATCCTACAAAATTTAATTTCACTCTCTATAAAAAGTTTGGATTCATCTTTTTTTTTTTAATTTGAATACCAAATATTCATCTTCTTCTTTTAGATCTTAATATATATTGTTCAATTTTGTTGTTTACTAATTTCATAATTTTGTAGGTTTGTTTGGTTGATGATATAAAGTTATTTTAAGAAGGAAAAACACCAACCCCATCACCGCCGGGTTTACCACAATTTTGAGTATATTTATTAAAAAAAGAGTCAACATTCATATAGTATTCTGTCAACTTTCCTTATGTTTCTTAATAACTTTGTTTTTCTTGTTTTTTTTTTCCAGAACTGAATAGGTAGGTGGTCATGAAATATGTTATAGAAAACTAAACCATGTTTTAAATTTTTAGGGTGAAATTCCAAGAGAATCACTTCCATCCAACCTGACTCATGCGCAATTACGAGTAGCACTATTAGCATGTGTGTCTGGTTCAATTGCTTTGGATTCAAGAAAAAATGTAGTTCAGCAATGTCAGAACGTTCAAATTCCATATTCTTCTAGTTGCACGCTTCTTGAGACAGAGCTTAACTTGGTTAAAGTTTGACCAATTTTAACTCATCTATATAATGAATAATTAGATGGGTACCCGCGCAATGCGGCGGCGGCAGCGTCGTTGTGGTGGCGGCAACGTCTTGTGGCGGCGGTGGTGAATAATGTAGGTAATTGATGTAAAAGGAGTAGTGCACTTATTTTAGAAGTTAAGGGATATATGGTGTAAATATGGGGGGCGCAGGTTCGAATCCGACTGCAAACATGATGAGTGATATTCTTCCAAGAGTATTGCTCAGTGTGGTGGTATTTGGTGGAGGGGCCCTAACTGGGGCATGTGTTGTGTGGCCTGTGCATGTCGGTACCCAATGTGGTACACGGGGTTAAGGTGTCCCTACCAAAATACACTTTTGCCAAACAATAAGCTTCTTAGTTTCAGAGTAACTGGAACAACTGAACCAAATTCTACAACCTCAAAATCACTAGCAGCATATGTCAGATCCATGTGACATCTAATAACATGTTAGAATTTTAAATTATGGTTAGAGGGTTAGTGTTAAATGTCTTATGGTTATGAGTTTCCTTTGTGCTTAGGTTATGACACTGCCATCTTTTCCGCTCCACCCAAGCAGCTGGTCTTTAGACAAGAAGCTTTTTGTACATAAGGTATCATGTCTCCTTTCTCTTTTTTTTACTTCAAGGGTCATTTGGCAAAGATTGTCCATAAATGCTATTCGAAGGAATGGAAACCTCTTCATGTTTAAATTTGTTTTTTTTACCAAAAATGACTAGACTATTTAGCAAATAGTGTAGCTGTCATTTTGTTATTGGGTTTAAGTGTATCAATATTGTATGGTTTTTACTACAGCCTGGTGATTTTAGGCATGGCACAAACATAAAGGCTGTCAGTAGTTTCAGTTTTAAAAGAGAGATTGAAATTGATGGTTGTGATGGGTAGAACTTATTGTTGGGTGCAAATCAATTCCACATCTGTAAACCCCATTGATAATATCCTTTATGTTCTGAAGTTGAAGTTGAAGTGTTCTGATTTTCAGGTACATGCCAGTGCAAACGTCATTGGAATACTAGAATACTAGGGCGAGGTCCCAACGTGTAATATTGGTTATCATGCTCGTATGCTTTTATGTGCCTAAGTGGTTATATGATTGTTATGTACAAGTTCATCCTACTCAACAGAGTAGAGGGTACCAAATGGGGTGTGCTCCCGGTACCTGGTAACTCTATTGCTCCAATTATATTGTACAAACCATTTTCTTAAAAGATCGACAAAAGGTTTTCAAAAGGGTCTTTTCGAGTATCTTTTCAGGTGTTATCAAGAGTTGGCTTAAAGGCTTAGAGTTTGAAGAGCATAGATGGACTTAAGGATCATTAATGCACTTTAGTTCTATAGACTCGGGCACGATGCCTCGGATTTACTTTCCCCTCTCATGGGATTTATTTGTTGTATTCATGACAAAGTTGTACAAAATGTAAGCCTTATATGAACATCATGTAGTTTCTCTGTGTAATATCCATGTATAATGTCCTTTGAGTTGCATCTTACGTTTTCACCACTGGTGGGGTGTTACAGTAAAGTTGGAAGCATGAGGGGCCATTATGCAAGTAAACATAGAGCAACACTGAAAAGGGTGGGTAACACCCTTTTAATTCCCTCATCAATTAATACTACATCATTATTACTCTACGGACACACTTCTATCAATGAGGCTTCATCACTTTCTTTATAATTTATAACACCTAACTTTATAAAAAGTGAATTTCTAAAAAATTTCAACTTTAATAATAAACTTCATTAAATAAATGCGGAAACAAACGGAATCATTAAACAACTTTTGAATGGTGTTACTACTAGCATCACAACGATAATAAAAAGAATTCCATAAACGATAATAGTCAACGACAATAATAAAGTCTACAAAAATGTAATAAGCAATGGGTAACTAAATCCAACACCCACTAGCTTTAATAATAGCTACCCGCCTCATGATCAATCATCTATCTTCATTTCCTAGCATGAGGAACACATTTTCACAAAACAAGTGTCAGCTTAAAAGCTGAGTAAGATAATATGTTAGTACAACAAAATAATTGCTAGTTAAAACATCTCATAAGAAAATATCTCATGCATACATATAGGCATCAACCACACATTTCCACATAATCGACAATATAAGGATTATTAAATCATATAACGTGTCTAACAATCTTCCACAACCCACTATTTCCACTTCTCATTTTATATGCGTATAGATATGCCAATTAGTCCAAAGGAATTAATAGTGGGTTAAGTTTATCAATTTTTTAGCACACTTATTTATATCTATACTATCTTATAATACATTTGAAAGGTGTCTTAATTTTTGAAAAAGTTTAAACATTTTCTTATTTATCATATCATTTAATATTTATATTTATATTATTTATATATTTGTATTATTTAAATATTCTAACAATAATAACAAACACATCTTTTTTATATACCCGTGTGTTATGCAGTCTAGAACCGGTAGTCGACGAAGCCAGCGGCCGGCCACCATTACCTTTTGATGCATGTACTGAATGAAATTACGAATTTCATATACTATAACTTAAATTTTTTGAAAAATTATTCATCAACGCGCATCGTGCGGGTACATTCCTAGTACTAAATTATTGTCTCGCGTGATACGCGATTAAACATATGTAATTTATTATATGTTAATTTTCCATAATAATATACATTGATAGTTATATATATACTACGAGTACATGTTAAATAATAATGACATTGTCATTCCATTAACTAAAAGTGAATCACATATATGCAGTTTAATGATATATGGTACCATAATGCTTAATTAATTACACCTATTAACGTAATGTATATGCAATTTAATGATATATGGTACCGTAATGCTTATTTTTAAAACATATGTAAAATTGCTAAGAGTTAAAACAAACAGTACGTATAGTTTGTCTTAATATTACATAATCCTTGTATAGATTCTTCAAACATCAGGATTACAAAGTAAATTATTGTGGCATGCTCAACGAACATAGAAATTCATCACATGAAATAGCTTGCTTAAATTATATTTTTAGTGCATAAAACTATTAAATTAGTGGAACTACTACATTTAAATCAAAATACGTACAAGTATACATACAAAAACCAAATTTGTTACCGCCATTGCATCTATAGTCACATAAGCATACTAAATATTATAGTAACAAAAAACACCGATAGGCTCTCTATATAACATTTGAAACCTTTCTATTCATTGTTGCATTTTCTCTTACATATGGAGTTTATAAGAAAATAGCTTACAACCGAAACAATTTAACACATACAAAGATTGCTAACTTTTCAAATTCTCACAATGAATTTTTAAAAACCACAAAGATGGTCAACTTTCAAATATCTACCAAAAAATTTCAAAGTATGTAATAACTCAATCAAGTAGTGATCTAAATACTTTTCAAAAAAAAAAAAGTAGTGATTCAAATAAATCTACCAAGGATATAAATTTGTATTCAAATAAATCTACCGATGAAAAGAAGAATGAAAACCGAATAATATTCAAAAGTCATCCAACCTGATTTATAAACACGATTTACGATAAAAGAAAAAAAGATATTTGATGCTACAAAAAGGAGCAAAATTGACTAAACCGATAAATGCTTCGTCGGAATTGTTTGAGATCATGGAAAAGCTGGAACAATTTAAAATGAAGTGAAGATTGTGATTCAAATTGAAAAGTTGGAACAATTTTTATGGTTTAAAATTCTTTCAATTATCAGGAAATCAATGAAAACATTTAAATATTAAGGATTAAAAATTCATCATGTTCATTCAAGAAATTAATGTTTGAAATCCATCCAGAGACCTTAACTTAAGCAAGAATGAATTTAATAAGCTCTTATATATATATTGGTAGATTAATAAATGGTAGATTGGTAGATCTACCAATATATTAAAACATGATTGAAGCATTTTTGTACGATATGTGACCCTTTCTTTAAACGATACTTTCCTTAAACGATATGTGTCGTTTTAGCCTAAACGGAATATTAATATTGTCTTTGACCAATTAAGAAGTCAAAGATGACATCATTATAATCTAATGACCCTAAATAAGAGTTGGAAACCATCCAAAAGTTTTTGCTTGTTGCTTCGAGAATGAATTTAAAACACTCTTATATATATTGGTAGATAGATGATAAATATATGATTAATTTATTATATTATATAATTTTTATACAAATAAATCATGCATTAGTGTGATACGATTAGTCTAATATATTCAGAAAACAAAACAAAAGAAAACCCCATCAGCACACCAGATCCCCAAAACTAATCCCATAAGAACCCACCAAACCAAACTCAAACCTCAAGAAGAAAGCAGGGGAAAGCCACTTGAGAATTGTGGGGAGGTAGATAAAAAGCAAGCAGGCAATGGCAGGTGGGGAGATACCAGAAGGAACAATTGAGAATGTGTTGGAACAAGAATCTTTGAAGTGGGTATTTGTTGGTGGTAAAGGTGGTGTTGGCAAAACCACTTGTAGTTCAATCCTATCAATCTTATTGGCTTCTGTTAGATCCTCTGTTCTTATCATCTCAACTGATCCTGCTCATAATCTTAGTGATGCTTTTCAACAAAGATTCACAAAGTCTCCTACTTTGGTTAATGGCTTTTCCAATTTGTATGCCATGGTTAGGCCTTATTCAATTCTTTTAATTTATTACTATATCAATTTGTTACCCAGGGAGGGCGAGTCAGATGTACGCGGCCTAACCGGAGTGCATAATCTTTTATGCTGGGATTAGTCTTTGATTCTATGTTTCTTGATTGATTTTGGTATTTGGGGTTTATGTCAATTGGGTGGATTTAGGGTGTTTTAGTGTTTATGTGAGGTTGACTAGTTGATTATTCCAAGAAAAAATTATATAAAGAAGATTCAAGATTTATTACAATTCTCGATAAAGTTATGGCTTGATTATATTTGTTCATTGATTAATGATTGTTTTTCTATTAACTTATTTACCAACATGATTTGTACCCAATTTCACTAGTTGCATACAGACTGCTTCCAGAAAGACTCCTCGACTTAAAAGTCTCAATATAGTTTGTTGTTTATGATAATTCAATTGTAGTTTGTTGGTTGTGTATATTCATCAAGATTCTTGCATCTGGTTTGATAGCTTTATCAGGTTTTTATGCTAGGTTAGGTCTTCGGTAGATAATTTCATTTAAACTTGGCTGGTATAGAGTTAGGTGAGATTGGTTGGATGTGGATTCATGCAAAGCGAGTTGGGCAGTTTCTGGAAAACGCTAAAAGATTCCAATATAGTTTGTTGGTTGTTTGCAATAGGTTAATAGGTTTGGCATTTTGTATGTTAGGACGAGTTTTAAGTAGTTGTTTTCTATGTTTCTTGATTGATTTTAGTACTTGAGGTCTATGCGTACATAATTAGTTTTAGTATGGGTGTGAACATGATTGGGTTTTGGGGGTTGTTTGGATCTAATTGGCCATTCTTGACTCTAAGAATCAGATTGACGTCATGATCACATAAAGTTAGGGATGTAGGTAATTTTCACAGCAACTCCTTAATCCTTATCCCCCTTCTCCCCTTCTCCATATGTGATTATTAGTCCAAAGTTCTGAGTTGTAATTATTTTTTCCCAAACTTTTTTAGATGCAACAATCAGTTTCAGTGTATCTCCAAACACACCTTAGTATTGATTCACCAGTGTAAATAATTCCACAAAGGGTAAAAGCTTCAAGTTTGTTTGCAGCAGTATGGGACAATTATAGCTTATTGATTGTGTTCAATCACCAGTGTAGGATTGATGTGAATCAGGATGGTGAATATTCAAGCTTGTTTATAACACGTGATACAGTTAAAAAATCTCTTGCTTTAGCTAACAAGCTCACCATTTTATTTGGGAGTGATGGCCTTTTTAATATGTGATAAAACGTCATATTTTACTCGTATGAATATTATTTGAAGTTGGGCAACCTTTGATCGCTCTTTCCTGTATTCCTTCTATTATGTGGCCTTATATTTATTTGTTTTATCTTTGCAGGAGGTGGATCCCACTGTGGAGAATGAAGATACTGGTAGGTCAGATGGAATGGATGGTTTCCTATCAGATTTAGCAAATTCAATCCCTGGAATCGACGAGGCTATGAGTTTTGCTGAGATGCTAAAGTGAGTGTGTCGGCTCTCATTATATCTGATAACAATTACTAAATCTACCTCAGACAGTTGTTATTAGTTGCATCGTGTCTTATGTTTATGCTATGATGTTATTAAACCAATTTTTTTCCGTATTTATAAAGGCCTGAAACCATGAGCCTTTTAAAGTAACATAAAAGATAGAAACCTTTGGAGCTTGTTAGCCCGTTAATATGATTATCTTTTTGCTAAAATGAGTAAATTCATGAAATGGATGGAATAGCTCCTAGGTGAGTGTCAAATAGTATTGATGGAATGTTAATGGATGAAAGAATTAAAGAAAGCATCATTTATGTATGAGTTTCAGATAGCAAGCCTATTCGTATGTTAGCAAAAATGTCTTAAATATTCATCTAGGCTTCATAATGATGGAACTGATTTGCTTGGCCAAAGAAATTTCGTTATTGAGTTTTTAATGTGTTAGAAATTTAGGTATCTTATCTTTGAACTTCACAATCAACATAAATCTGTAACTTATTGGGGGACATTTAATGTGATTTGTTGCAACTTGCTGTGAGAACTGAATAGTCCTGCATTGCCTGAAAATATGTGATTTGGAATTTGTTTAATTACTTTTAAAATTATTGCTTAGGTTGGTGCAAACCATGGATTACTCAGTGATTGTTTTTGATACGGCTCCCACCGGTCATACACTCCGGTTGTTGCAGTTTCCGTCAACATTAGAGAAAGGTCTCGACAAAATGATGAGCCTAAAGAGTAAATTTGGTGGCTTGATTGGCCAGGTATTTCTCTTTTATCTCCAATAAATAACTAGATAAAATAAGATGCTTGACATGTGCAAAAGTTCCAATTTTGCTTTGCCAAGTACCGAATAATATGAACTTGTACCTCTTTATTTTGTTGTCCTCGACTCCTCGTATACTTGTGTACTCTTAGGATTGCTTTTATAGTTCCATAACTTCAATTTATAGATCATATTTGTTTGGTGTAACCAGAAACAAATATGTTATTGTTATATCATGTAGGAAGAAGTGAATATGTAATTGTAGGTAGCATTTAACTGATGTATAGGAAATAGAAACATAAATGCGGGTCCTGTTTAAGTTCTAAATATCAGACCTACAAAATAAAGAATGATGGAAAACCGTATAAATGAAGTAAGTTATCTATTTTCTAGGCTGTATCTTCAATATGTCCTCAGAGAAGAAGCAACAGGACCCCACATTCGGGTCTTTATTTCTTTTTGGATCAAGTAATGGGGACCCACAGTAAGTCTTTTATGAACTTGTATGGGACCCTAAAAAATGAACAATTACATGACCGATGTGTAGGACCTTATAGGTGTAGTTTTGTTATTCGTACGGCTTAATGCAATTCTGCTTTAGTGGGTTATTAGTGAATTGGTAAAATTTATTGGCAGATGACCCGTATGTTTGGTGGAGAAGAGTTTGGTGAGGATGCAATCTTGGGAAAGCTCGAGGGTATGAAAGAAGTTATTGAACAAGTGAACAGACAGTTCAAAGATCCGGTATGCATTTATTGATGTTATATCCAAAATACCCTTTATTGCAACTAGGATAAGAGAATCTTGTAACAGTGAACATTGGCAAATAAGTAAATTTAACATGAGAACTTGCTGAAGAAAAAAAGTTGTAAGATTCCCTTTAGTGGTTAACAAGTAAATGATACAGTAATATGCAGTAATAGACAGAAACTTTTTAAAATGTTGCATTATAATATAATCTTCGGTGTAGAATTTCATGGCATGAAGGCATCATATCTATATTTATGCTCTCTAATGCAGGATTTGACAACTTTTGTATGCGTGTGCATCCCCGAATTCCTCTCATTATACGAGACAGAGAGACTGGTGCAAGAACTCACTAAATTTGAGATGGACACTCATAATATCATCATCAACCAAGTGCTTTTTGACGAAGAAGGTACACTTTCTCATGTACTAACGACCTACTAAGAAATGAAATATGAACTAATTGCATAAATGAATCTTATTTCTGCTTTTATTTCCAGGTGTTGAATCGAAGTTGCTCAAAGCTCGAATGAAAATGCAACAAAAATACCTAGATCAATTCTACATGTTGTATGATGATTTTAATATCACAAAGTTGCCGTTGCTTCCTGAAGAGGTAAGTGATTCTTTTACTAGTCATGGGTTCAGGATTTTTTTATAACAATTAATAAATGGTACTCTATGTGTCCTAATTTTTTTTTTTCAAAAGCTTGGGGAGAAGCAGTTGCCAAGTTTTAATAACAAGTTCTTGTTGCAGTTTGAGGAATTTGTTTCAAATGTTAAATGACAGATTAACAAATGGTTGTTTTGACAGGTTTGTGGTGTTGAAGCACTAAAAGCATTTTCACAACATTTCGTGAAACCTTATCAACCTTTGCTTACTCGAGGCACAGTAGAAGAGCTCCTAGAGCTAAGAGTGTCCAGGCTCCAAGAACAACTTAAAGAAGCCGAGTCTGAACTAGAAAGAGCAAGGAAAGGGAAAAAACCAATTAACACTTGAAATGTATCGAGAACTAATACAGTAGTTTTATACAATCAAGGATACCTAAGCTTGTATAATTCATATTTTTGTTAGATCTGTTTGCCATTATTTTTTTTCCTTGCTTCTTTGTACTGGTTTAGATTATAATGATTGAAATTATTTGCATGCTTGAATGGAAGTTAATGTTACTAGATAGCAAAATCCGAAGGGCCATTTACGAAATCTTGTCGTCTTTTGATAAATAGTACAGCGAGTATCATTTTTATGGTTAAATGTCGACAAGGTTGCAAGGTTAGTTTTTCCGCCGACTCCAATTGGTCTATGGCAGAGCATTTTTAAGCCTATTACATGAGACGTAAATTAAGCTCAATCAACGACTCGTTGAGACACAACCAACTAGGCGTTTATGTTACTTTTGGTAAAATAAAATAAAACACAATCAACTCACCCCTTAGTGTTTGATGGGTTATCATTGTACTAACGATGAATTATTGATCGTTGTTT
Source organism: Asclepias incarnata (assembly GCA_025447715.1). NCBI lineage: Eukaryota > Viridiplantae > Streptophyta > Magnoliopsida > Gentianales > Apocynaceae > Asclepias > Asclepias incarnata. Next base: position 13,901 of record JAOEHQ010048906.1, read on the forward strand.
GCATATTACTATTTTCTGTAGTTGAAATAAACTATTCGGAAAAGAAGGGCAATAATAAAAAGTGTCGAAAACTGATTACCAAAAGTAAATGTAAAGTTAACTACTATCGTTAATTCTATGAAATTATGTTCTCAATTCACAATGTGTGTGTCATATATGTATACCTTTTTTCAAATGTTATACGCATAGTTGAGATGGCCGAGTTGGTCTAAGGCGCCAGATTAAGGTTCTGGTCCGAAAGGGCGTGGGTTCAAATCCCACTCTCAACATCTATATTTTCTAACTTTTTTTTTCTTCCAGCGATACACATCTGGTTCATGACATGTTTAACAAAAAGAATTTGAAACCTTTAGGTTAATGGATTCTTCCTCTTTTTCGAACTAAACACAACACATCTTGTCGAGTTCTTGACATGTTGACGAAAAGGAACAAGACATTTCAGTGAACGGCATTAAACAAATTCATGCTGCAGCATTAGTGCCTTTTGTGTTTTGAGAAATGTTGGAAATATCCGTCATACCTCGCTCATCTTTAGTTTAAAAGTGTTCATGTTTATGAGACATGATGTTTCTTTCCTATTTCTGCAAGATCTATATTTTCATGACAATAAAAATCAAATACGATTTGCATGTTAATCACTCGCAACACTGGAATAGGTAAAATGAAAAACCCATCTTGTAAAGTGAGAAGGCATTACGTCCGAACAGAAATGTATAAATGGAGATGTATTTCTAGATAAGAAAGGTAGTCATACATACACATATCTGCAAACACAACATGAAGATCAAACTATTTGCAACAACTGCACAGAGTAACACTATACAACTATCAAAAACTGAAAATCTCAAAAATCCTAATCATGAAAAGGTCAAAATTGTCCATAAACAAACATCAAATTGTCAAATTCTCTTGAATGCCAAGGAATGACCCGACGATTCGACCGCCTACATCTGGAAAATTTTCATGTCCTGGAAGAGATTTTACCTTGCCCCTTAGATCCACCTCAACAGGATATTTCAAAAGATGGCCCCTCATTTCTGTTACATCATCAGCTGCAAATTGCTTCCAGTTAGCTTCAGATAATGATCTCACATGTCTTACACACTCGATGGATTCTGGTTGCGCAAAACGGTCATCAACAAGGCCAAGATGTTCAGCCCAAAGTGACATTCGGTATCCATATACCTAGAAAAGAAAAGAAAGGCATATCAAATAAATACCATGTTGATCTTTCAATGCAAGTTAGTGAAGGAAATAAATTGAACAAATTCCCTTTCTGCATAGTTCCAATTCATAATTACTTCTTTCTCCCTTGGTTAGTTTACAAAAGAAAACAAGAATGTTACCTGCCCTCGTGGATTGGATAGTTTGGTTGCCCAAGTATGATTAGGTTGGTAGGCTCCCATTGCAATCTCTGTGTCTCGGGTTCCCTCCATAGAGCGTTGATTAATATTTGCAGATCCGATAATTACATACTCGTCATCAACTATCATGCCTTTCGAATGAACGTAGATCATGAATCGCCGGCTCTTACGAGCAAGTCCCTGAAATGATAATAATAACTTCACATAACTTCAACAAAAGTTCTCTTAATCAAGGGTCTAAAGGATTGCCACAGGATAAGAACTTAAGAGATAAATTGTAATGAATATAATGGCAGGCCAAATGTTGCATTGTAAGCCACATAAAAGTTGGTTTATATTTTTTTGCAAATTGTATCAATATTTAATGTCGTCTAAAAGCTTTGCATGGTATAGAATTTAAAAACCAAAATGATACAAGACCAAAGCGCACCTGGGGAGTATTTCCTATGGCAGGGCTCTCGTCACCTAACTTATCTAGTGGACCAATCGCTTCACGATTCCCAAGACAAAAGAAATTCAAATAATCTAGTGGTGAAAATGCCCCCTCGAGCCCAACTTCTACCAAAGCCTTGTGGATGGTCTCATACATCATTTGCATCGTCTTGTTCTGCAAAGTAAAAGGATGATGTTTATTTTACTAAATCGAACATTAAAAAACATATTGCATTTAAAAAAATACACTGAAATTATTGAAAGAAATCTTATTCAGTTTGGCTTCAGAGTCAAACGGTACTTCTAGTCCATTGGAAGAAATTTAGTCAAAGCTACATTTGTATACCTGCCAAAATAGAATACGTTGTGTAGCAGAGCCTGTAGGGACACCCTCAGGCCACATAGGCATGACGATATATACAGCAAATCTTTCATGTGCTTTGATTTTACTAGCAATTTTAAGCGCTATCTCCATAGGAATCAAATTGTTGGCACCTAAGAAATATAATAAGATATCGAAAAGTTTGATTAACAAATTTTGAGGGTCATATGCAATGAGTATACGTCAAAGAAGTGTTCCTACCCAATTCTCTATATTTACTCCAGTTGTATGATGATCCAATAAAGTATTGATTCTCGATATAAATGAAATGCTGGGCAGAACGGATAGCTTTCACGTACGCCGAATGTATGCTCATATCAATCATCACATTCTTCCCACAAACCAAATTCTGTCCATACAAGTTTATCAATAAAAAATTAATTCAATGATGAAAATGATAATTAGAATTAGAAAATAGCAAGCTACCACTTAAAGGCAAAGTAAAAGATACATATTTCATGAGGTGACAATTTCGGCCCATTTACTTATAAATGTGTCGATTTGGGGTATTGGTTATCACTTACGGATCACCCCCTGTAAAATCTAAGAAATTACCTTAAAAAGAAATGAGTCGAAAGTCGTGTTTTTTAGAGCAGAAAACCTCTTAAATAATTTTATTCAAAAATGTTATTATAATCTTTACGATTTTTCATTTTCTATGAACATATATGACACAATAATTATTTATCAACATGATCTGTTTCTACCCTCGACAAAAAAAATACATGTTTCGACCCCAACCTGTTTCAACCTGTTACCCAATGGCCCAACCCACCTATTTTGCTATCTCACGCTCAGAAATTCAAAAAAGTTAACAAAAAAACTTGTTCGTAAAACACACCTTTGCGGTAGCTTCCTTCGGGTCCTTTGGGAAACCTTTAACGGAGTTTGAATCAATTGAACGGAAAATCTGCAGGGAGGTAAAGACAAAATTTATCATCTTGAAGATATTAATAAAAACATGTAAAGCTAAATTGATATCATTTTATTTACTTGTACATGCCACCCTTCCGGGTCTTGGTCATTAAGAGTAGGTTGATCATTTACACCCAAAAGATCTGGCACCCTTTCTATTCTGAGCAAAGCATCATCATATGAGGTCTTCAGTTTTCTCCAACCATGAGGTTTTGAAGCCTTTAGCCATCGCTCTTCAAAGTTGGTCATTACATCGTAAGCTGCTGGACCATCAATTTTACTATGCATGTCATGCCATGGTTCTCGTGGACAACCCTCAAGATCAGTCTGTTAAAAAATAACAAAGTCATATATTCAATAAGGTATAATATTTTTTTTACAGCAACTACAAGTGACAAAGGGCGAGGAGGGTAATTCGTCAAAGCAGGTACTTTTGTATGATTCGGGGCGGCCTAGGTTAACCCAAAACATATTTTGTCCCAAATTTTTTTACTTAATCATAATAATTACCATGTCAACAATGAATCCAAATTTGTATTTTGGTTGGAACCTTTTTTTGTTTTTATGGTAAATTTTGGAAAACATAATAATCCAGTGCCATTTTTTCAAATAACTTGAAATTATCAAACCAAAAGATAGAAGTGGCGAAAAAGATTCGAGTCATCACCGCGAAAGTAGGATTATGGAAGTCCTCTGCATGCACGGTCTGTAGGGTTCTAAACAAGGGATGTTGAGGAGAATCATATCGGCCATCACATAGGTCAAGTCCTCCAACAAAAGCTAGAATTCTTCTTTTACCAAATCCTGCATCGGTATCAACAATCACGGTTTTCTGGTGGTGTGTATAAATAGCACCAACTTCCTAAAAGAGATCACAAAAACAAAGATTAAAAAATGAACGAACTAGCAATTTCCCTAAAAACTTTTGTATAATTCCAACAATTATTACATAATCATTTTTGGAACGAATAGTTACTCATACACAGCAAACTTCATTCTATTTGAAACGTTTTAAATGTCCAAAAGGTGGATTCAATTAAAGGAATTGAGAACAGTGTAACCGTGTCATATCTGTAAAAAGATCTCTAGTTATCGAGTTATAAAAGTTGAATAGTTTATACCTAGAGTAAATCTTTTATAGTTACACAAGTTTATAATACAATATAATAATATTTGCTTGGGTCTGGTTCAATTCTTGCATACCTGCTTCTTCATCCAGCTGTGTCTTTTTCCAGCCATGCGACTAACAAGAAGTACTTGAACTGAAGAGTGCTTAAAAAAATTCCGAGTTTCTTCATCATGGGTAGCCATGAGTCCATCCTGAAAATATTTAGATTCACATGTAATTATCTAACTATCCCTAACTTAAGCAAATGATTACCTGACTTTGATTATACATGACACAGTTATCACTTTATAAATACACATCCAAAACCCTCCTATATAAAGTTTGAAACGTCAAAGAAAAACTTACTATTTTGTAGCCCAAAATGTTCCGAGAAGTAGGATCATCCCAAACAAGAAGCAAAACTCTAACACCTTCTTGTGATTTCAATTTCAAAAGATCTCCAAGGGTATATTCAGGTGCATTAGCCACCCCACGGACTAATTTTACTTTGTGCCACACCGACCATCCCGTGATATAGACAAGATGCCGGGCCTTACTTATTGCGTCAAATATGTCATTCCAACAAGACCCGTGCACATAGTGTGCACCTTGATCAAGCTTAAAATCTGGGAGACTCCCTTCGTGCACGTGTGCATCTTGATATAATGTCACCCTTCCACCCCGCCTCAATGGAAAATAAGTTCCCGGAACTCCAAAATACTGAGGATCGGTTCCAACACCATTATGATACAAGCTCAGTTTGTCCATTGAAAAGTATTGAATCGTAAGTCCCAAACCCGCTCCATTCTTACACGGTTTTCCATTTGTATTAATTAGTGGGAAAAATCCTTCAACTCTAGTTCCTGAGTATATTTGTTCAACAGGAATTGCAACGATTCCAATAAGCTGAGATCCGACAACATCACTATCTTTAACAAGAAAATGAACTTCAGCAGCATGATGTGCGACAGGGACGTTAAAATGTTGTTTCCAAACAGGATTCTCACTATTACTAATGACGTAAGTTCTTCCAATCACTGCAGTTGTTACAGCGATAGAGACATATGGATCACTAGTTATCTTATTTTTGTTTCCCGGCAATCTATTAAAAACTTCCCCCATGGTTTTATGAAACATATCCATATTCGGAAGGTTTTTCGCATCATGAATCCATATATCCAAATTCCCATGTAAGAGTAAAACTTTTAAAGCCTTTTTAGAAGGAGTTAATGGAACCATTTGATATTGTTGATTGTTTGGATCAATAAATGAAGGTGCATGTCCAAAGTTAGGATGTTGAGACAAATCAAGGGAGCTACTATGAGAAAGAGACCCTTCAAAACTCGAAAAGGAATCACTAGGACTATGCCCGTGAAAACTATCATACTCATATTTCGCACTCACACTTTGATATATTGCAGGTGGCGGTGTTGCCATTCCCACCGCACCTGCAGCCGCAGCTGGTGCAGGTGGAGACGCAGGAGCAGATGGTACATTCTCTGACATAGACAAATTACCAAAATGTTGATCTATATGAGGGTATAAGGGCGTTGAGCTACCTGTCGAATAACCATCGTCACTAAACGAAGGGCGGTTAGAGGCAACATTGCTCCCAAGACCACCAACAGCGCCAATCTCGTGGTGATAGTGATAATTATTCGATTGAATGCCTGCAGGTGGTAAGGGAGGGGCAGAGCTTTCTTGATGATATTGTGGTGGTGAAGGTGGGGGGTACCCATACCCCGGATACTGATACGGAGGCGGGACACCTGGAACACCAGGATAAGGTTGTGGAGATGGGTAACCATACTCCGGATGAGCGGGATGTGGCGGTGACGGTTGATACGGTCCATATGGCGAAAAAGGAGCCGAATTTGGAGGTGGGTATTGAGGATAACTTGAAGGAGGTGGATATGGAGATGAATTAGGAGGCGGGTATTGTGGATAATTTGCAGGGGGTGGATATGGTGCAGAATTAGGGGCATGGTAACCATAAGGATATGGATTATAATTATTATCCATTCTGTCTATAACACTAAATATACAGATATAGAAATATGCATACAATATGATAAAGTTTGGATTTTTAATATATACTAATCTTCAAACAAACCAAAATCTTGAAAACCGTCCAAGAATTCCAAATTATCTAAAAGTTCAAGAAAACAAAAACATGCAAAATCAAGACTAGATATAGATAAAGATATATGCATACAATATAATAAAGTTTGGATTTTTAAATATATAAAGCTAGGGCTTTTATTGGGATCTCTAAAAAAGATTAAAATTTCAAGCAAAACAAAAATGCAAAATCAAGAAAATACCTTGAAAATTGAGAAAGGAAAGAACTTGTTGGGTGTAATGTGATCAAGATTTTATATATAATAATAAAATGGTATTTGTGAATATAAATTGCAGATATAAATCAATTATGAAGAAATTGTGTTGGTATTGGTTTCGTGGGAAGGTGGATAATAATGTCTGAATTGTTTGTGGGATCATTGAATTTTGATGGTGATGTGACGTAATCTCAAGTCAAAACAGGAAAGATTCAAGGTTGAATTCTTGATGATGATGATGATGATGATGATTAACTACAATTTCAACTTCCAATTTTTATTTTTATTTTTATTTTTTTTTAAGTGTTTTTTCTTTTTTAAACACAAATCTGAGTGTGGAAGTTTTGATATCTTCGAACGAATCATATAATAAATTACAACATGTTTTACGACATGCAACAACAACAACAACAACAACAACGGTACCCAATCCCTGCATAAGCGGGGTATGGGGGAGGTAAGATGTACACAGT
>JAOEHQ010048917.1:0-20910 GCA_025447715.1 Asclepias incarnata
TTTGTGTCTTAATTTTTAAAACTTTTAAACATTTCCTTATTTATCATATCATTTAATATCATATAATATTTATATTAATTAATTATGAATTAATTATATATTATATTTATATTCATTTACATAATCAATTTTAAATATTCTAGCAATAATAATAAACATATTTTTATATATACTCGTTTGTTATGCAATCTAAAACCGGCGGTCGGCGAAGCCGGCTGCCGGCCACCGTCATCTTTTGATGCATGTACCGAATAAAGTTTACAAATTTCCTATATACTATAATTTAAATTTTTTATAAAATCATCTACCACTGCGCATAGCACGGGTACATGTACATTTCTAGTCAAATGATATGCATATCGATTCCCGTTTAGGAAATCGAGTGGAAATAGCGGTACGCTATGAAGATATAAAAGGATTTCAGATTTCATTCATCTCTCTTCTGATATATCCCTCTTTCTCATCAACACAATACTGCTCCATAAACAAAACAAATCATCCTCATCATCATCATCATCATCATCATCACTGCAACTGAAACGGAAATAAGTTGGAAAGCAAGGAAACAGGGTACTCCTCTCCTCTCTTTTTTCTTTCTCTTCTCTTATATGTCTAATTTCACTTCAGCTTCAACTTGCTCATTATAATTCTGATTTGTGACTTTTATTTTCATAAATCTGTATTTTATGACTTTAATTTTACAATTCTAAATCTCCCAGTTTACTTTTAGTTTCAGATTGATTCATGATTCAATTTTTCAGTAAGGTTTGACTTTTGAACAAAACCCATATGTTAGATTCTAATTAAATGTTAATAGCAAAATAAAAAATAAAAAAATCTTAAGATCTATTGATTGTATGTATATAACTTGTAATGATTCTATTGTGTCCATCAAACTCTCAAATATTATTGCTATTGTATTGTATGTATATGATAAATTAAATGGAGGTATTTCACCGGCATCAAAAACATTACGGGGAGGTCATGATGGGTATCCAATTGTGGTATCGGGGACAGGGTTCCCTACTTAATCTTTTTTTTTAATTTGATAAATTAAAAACTTGTAAATCGATGACATGACAGCTTATACGGAAGCCATTTATATCTGGGTGCTTAGAATAGCAGTATTTTAAATCTGGATATATGCATTTGACCCATTTAAAGTTGAATACATGCAAATAGACTTCGAGTTATAGTTCAATACTTTTCCAAACACTTAAAAGTTTATTATATGTCGTGTTTGTAACGAATTGAAGGGAAGTTGATAATTGATTACTTTGCTGTGTTGTGTTGTAGCAGATCTGAAAAATGGATGCTACAAAGAAGCATTTGTCTTGGGCAAATACTTCATCTTCTTCTAATAATAACGACATTAATTATAATGAAACCCGTCAAGAGCTTTTCTCAAACTATGATTCATTAGAGAAACAACAGACACAGAACTCTTGGATTTCGGATTATGATGTTATGATCAGGAAACAACTCGAAAAAATTCCATCTTCATTGACCCAACAACATCTACAGGAAGATGGTAAAATGAAACCTCAATTATGGGATCCCAAAACGATGCTAAGTAATCTTTCCCTCATGGAAGAAAAGATACACCAACTTCAGGAATTGGTGCAATTAATTGTAGCTAAATCATCATCGGTGGCTCACCCAAATCCACTTGTTATTCAACAACAGCAACAACTTGTTACTGCGGATATCACCTCCATTATTATTCAGCTCGTATCAACTGCAGGTAGTCTTCTTCCTTCGGTCAAACTTCCATATGCAAATCCCATTTCAATTCCATCCATTGGTAATCTGGTCAACAATGTTTCTCAAAATAATAGTAATAATAATAACAACAACAATAATAATCATGATAATAATAATAAGAACAACGACAACAACAATAATCATAATCATAATAGTAATAACGATAATAATAATAATAATACTGATGGCTATAGTCATAGGAATCTAGTAAGCAAAGTGGAAAATCAGCCAAATGATATGGATGCTCATGAAGAACATGATGATGAGGTTGATGACGGAGAACATCTTCCCCCTGGATCATATGAAATATTGCAGCTTGAAAAAGAAGAAATTCTGGCCCCGCATACTCATTTTTGTGTCATTTGTGGCAAGGGTTTTAAACGAGATGCCAATTTAAGAATGCATATGAGAGGTCATGGGGATGAGTATAAAACACCAGCAGCATTAGCAAAACCCCATAAAGATGGCGGCTCACAACCGAATCTTATAAAGAGATATTCCTGCCCTTACGTTGGCTGTAAAAGGAATAAAGATCACAAGAAGTTTCAGCCATTGAAGACAATCTTGTGTGTTAAGAATCATTACAAAAGAACTCATTGTGATAAAAGCTATACATGCAGCTGCTGTCACACCAAGAAATTCTCGGTTATTGCAGATCTTAAAACGCACGAGAAGCATTGTGGAAAAGATAGATGGCTTTGTTCTTGTGGCACAACGTTTTCAAGAAAGGATAAGCTTTTTGGTCATATTTCTCTTTTTCAAGGCCACACTCCCGCAATTCCCTTGGATGAACCTAAAGGAGCAGAGGTTGGTGTACATGAGGATCAAGGAGCTACTACTCGTAATGGTAATAATATTCAAGGGTCCAAAGAAGTTGGTTTCTTTGACTTTAATTTCAATTCAAATGGTTCCAGTGGATCCGGGGTTCAAATTAGTGGTGAGCCTAGTGCTTGTTTTTCGCCAATGAACGGGTTTCAAGAGTTCTCTAGAGGTCTGTTTGAAGAATCAGACAGTTTGTCTTTTTATTTATCAGGCCCTTCTAATTACTTGTGGAAGAATGGTGGGGAGTCGAGTTCAAAGGATCTTTGATGACGACGAAAATTTCTAGCAAATTTGTAGTATGGTTAGTTATTCCTGGTTTACAATATTACATTCCATCGCATAGTTTGGTCCGTCTTAAAATTGCATTTGAATAAATTGATGGTTTTTTCCTGTTTAGTTTTGTTAAATTTTATACCAAAACAAGTAGCAAGATATGCTTATTATTATTAGCAGATTTTATGCAGTTTTGAGGAGTATTGATGAGGACAATCCTCAAAACCCCTGTTTATTCATGTGTAAATAAATCATTAGAAAGCAATTGATTCGATCTTCATCATTTAGGATGAAGATTTTCCAATTGGCTAGTATTATCCAGTGTTCCTTCAATATCATATCTGTTGGTATTGGGTGTAACTGGTAATCGATTATCAGTCAACCCATTATGACGGTTTGCCATTTTTGTGAAGCTAAGCTGACAGTTAACTAACAATTATCACTTAAGCCCCCCCCTCCCCTTTTCCTTTTTTCTCAAATAATGAATTGATATACCTAAAATACCCTTTATCATTATTCATTATTTTAAACATCTTTACTTAATATGCCTATAATATCCCTATTAATTTATTAATTATACTTTGTTTAGTCAAACTATTCTTTTTATACAATTACTTTATTTAATTATCAATTTAATTTATTATAACTTATATTTTATAATTTTTAATTATGAAAATTAATAATAAAATTTTTTAATTCATCAGAACATTAAATTCTATACTTTACGTGGGTATCAGGCTATCATTTTTTTTACACAAGTATTTGGTTAGAAATTAACGTCGTCACGACACCTTCGAACACCATGTATTGTCGCCGCCGCATCATGGGGTACCCATCTAGTTATCAATTATGGCTTTTCTAATTTCTCAAAACTCTAAATGTAAGGATGTTAATGTTAGGCTACAGGAAGACTGGTTGCATAAGCGACCCACAGATAATGATTTGGAAATTATCTCAAACTTTATTGATTTGATGGGACGAACTCATAGTTCTGAATGGCGAAAGAGACGTTACTCAAGTGATTTAGCTTCTATACTGTGAGAGAAAGGTAGTTCATATGTTACAGGAAGAAGAGTGCAATTGCTTCCTTAATAGTTTGTAATGGAGATTATTAGTTGATCCCAAAGTGTAGATAATTGGAATCAAGTTCTAGTAACCTGGGAAACAACCATATGACTAAACTATAAGAAAGACTTCTGGGAAACGTGAAAACTAACCTTAATAAGTAGATTGAAATCGAGTGTTGCCCCTTGAATCAATAGTCACTACTGAATGCATAAAAAGGCCGTCGGCCCTGTTGATCTCCGGTACAAATATGAGCTCCTTGAGTTTGAGTTTATAATAACTTGGCGAGACACAGAATTTATAGATGTCCATGATTTGTCGCTTCGTTATTTAGTAATTTGACTTGCAATCAAGATTAACTCGTTTAATTTTACGGACCCCTAAATCAAGGCAAGTGAATCTTGGAATCTCTTTACACCACTTTTTTGTATTGCATTTTGTTTTATTTTATTTTTGTTAGTTTAGAGACAAAAGCCCCTCTTGTAAAGCGTTTTTTATTTTTATTTTTAGGTAATAGGATTTGAACCCATGACCTTTGATTTAAAAGGAGTAATGTTTACCAACTCTCCTAATTTAGGATACTATTGTACAGAACGGTAACCTGTGCGTTCAGTTTATCGAAATTTGAGACTCACACTAGTAGGATTCCTTTTGCAATACTTAGATTTTAGTTCGTGCATTTACAGTTCTTGCATCTCCTGTTCCTTGTATTATTGGAACCTTTTCGTTTGAAATAAGCTTTTGGTGAGATATGATATGGCTGTAGAGTGGCATTAACAATCTAGCTTTTCTTCTGCTATTCATCATTATGATAATTATAATCTAAGTAATTAATACGGAAAATAGCGGTATAGCGGTCGAGGACCGATATTTGAGATATTGGTAATAGCGGTGGTATAGCGGTAATTTTAATATTATGTAACATTTATATATATAATAATTAATACTTTATACTTAATATAAATATCAAAAGTCAAGCTTAAAAGTGTCAATATTTGAAACATTAGTGTTAATACTTGCAAAATTTAGTAGCGCCGGTAATAGCGGGACGACTATTTTGACCGCTATTTTGCTTGAGGACCGCTAACACCCCCCCTCGCCCCCCAAAATAATAATAATAATAAAAAAATTAAATAATTAAATATAAAAATTCCACATGCTAAATCGTTTACTTGGAAATATATCTTATCATTGTAACATTATAAATTTTATGATCATATTAAGCACACAAATTACATAGAAAAAGTTGGACAAATTGTATATTGGTCAACCATACCCATTTTGACTCGTTTACCTAGCCAGCCTAACATCATGATGATATCTGTTTTCATGGTTTACAAATATGGTTCCTATTACCTTGTCGTTATCAGAGGCACACAGATATCTATGTCGAAGATGATGTTGAATTCCCAATTTTCGCCAACAAGGATGAATTCACATACAACCCAGGGAAAGTTATTGCATGCAACTCAGATGATGAAATTATCTCTGATACGGAGGTAAACACTACATGCTGGTCACCCCTGATGTAATAGTTGAAAGCAACATTGCATGTTTGAGTCTAACTGTGGTCACTTTTAGGCTTTATGACTAGACTAGAAGAAACTGCATGCAATTGACTTAATGCTTTAATCACAGGGCTGTAATTATCACAAAATCAGACCTTCTGGCTTTGGAGGAAGTAGAAAAGATGGAGTTTGCACTTGGCTTGCCGCAAATGCAGATGCAGATGCACTAATAAATGTGATTGACAATGCTGATTGTCCTTTGTTCCATTCTGTGTCTGCCAAAGCTAATAGGTCAGATAAAGGTAGCTACTTAGTCGTTTATTCAAAAAGGTTGGATTACTATTCAAATAATATAATTTATGAATTTAACTTTTTATTAAATTCAAAGTTATCAACAAAATTGTGTTGGCGGGTCAAGTCAACCCGATCCGCATTGATGATTGCCCTTTTGAACCAAACCAAACCCAACCCAACCCAATCCAACCTACTCCGTTTTTCACATCTACTTAATACCCTTTCAGTCTGAATGTAATTTGCATCTCATTGCTAACAATTAACCAACTGCTGCCAGGTGGACGTGGACCTGCCAAGGCTAAACGCAAATTTTCCATACGGACACAGCCACCTGTCGACAACTTATTTAATGATACAAGTTGTGTGAATGAATGCGATCCATCAATTAAGGTTGGTCCATCATGTGATATAACTGAATCCAGTGTCATATGAAAAGTCGAGTAGTCATCCCAAATTCCTGAAGCTTTTCAGGGAAAAGAGATGGATGAGTTGAAGAATTGTTTGATACCCGCTGAATTTCCAGCTTTACATACTCATACCACGACTTCAATGGCGGAGCTCCTTGTCCGTGTTCAGAATGAACATGATCTACCAGAAGGCAGTACTATAAAGGTAGCTCTTGTAGCATATATTTTCTCTTTGCTTTTTAGCTTTATATAGAGGTGCCTGTTTAGACCTATGTATCTATGAATGGGTCAGTTTACGTTATGTTCTATATCAAGCGGCTCGAAGTATTTAACTCAAAAGCTTTAGCCTTTAGCTAAACTAGAAATGGATCAGAAGTCACCCAAAGTGTAGAGGTGGAATATTGAGTGGCTCAGATGAGCTGGGTAACGGGTCAAAACAAGCACAGGTTTAGTACTAGACGGATTGGTTTGGGCGGAGTTGCAAACCTTTTTTAGACTTTTATAAATAACTTATGTGTTAAATAAGATTGGACAAAACCAATTTATCACATCAAATAAAATAAACTTGACAACGCATCTAAGATAATAAGAGATTGTATGCATTAAGATAGCTTTGTATGTCACGCTTGCACATTATATCTTATCTGTTTCAGTACAATAAATAGGAAGACGCCCCCGAACAACTTGCTGTCAGAAGAATATTGTCAATGTATCCTAGTGATATAGATGATGATGATCCAGACTGTTTGGACAGTGATTCATCAGAAGAAGACGAGGTATGTTGACGAGTATGAAGAAAATTTACCTATTTTGACCGGTTACGGACCCCTCCCCTCTAGAATTTCCCACCTCTGCAGTTTAGCATGTGCTAGATAATTAACTGTTTTACTTTAATTCCAGTACAATCATCAGATTCAAGAGCTTATCATACCAGATCCTAAACAGAAGTCTATAGCTGATCAATTTCAGGAAGCATTGGGTGCTGCTTCTACAAACGCAGAGGGTCACATGCATGCAGTACCTAGACACACAGGGTGGGTGATCTTGAACACTTTTGTTATTTATACCAGATTGCGAGTATATTTCTTTAACTCTTTCTGCTTTTTCTACAATGCCAAAATTGCAGTTTTGGTCTATTTGGAAAGTTGCAGCGCATAATGCAGAGCGAGAAGGACAGAGATTCTTACTTTTTGAGCAAGTTAAAAAAAGAAGGTACCTTAAAGCATACACGTTTTTTGCATTCAGATTCTGCTGGTAAAACAAAGATGTCAAGTCATTGTTGCACCAAGTTTCTGTGCAAGCTCCAATGTGCATGTTACCAAGCACACTCACATTGTGACTATTTGATGTAAGAATTGAGAGACTGATTCTTTTTCAATTCAGATGAGGGAAGCTATTTTGATGTCAAGATACTGTCCAAGTCTCTGGAAGCAAAGCTGACTGTTTGTTCATGTTCTTACATTGAAAATGACAAGGTGCTTTAACTTACCGTGTTATATTTTACTGGCAGCAATTTCACCCAGTTAATATGAAAAAGGGGCTGATTTGGGTTTTATTCAAATGCCAAGCAGTCAAACGGGTAAAACTGAAAACTTAACTGAAAGGGAATTATGTTGAATGGGTTAAAGTAGCCTATGATATAATCCAGTGTTTACAATCTTCCAACTTGTTTATTTAGAAAATTTTGGATCATTATTGTGATTATAGTATTTGAATGCAGTTAGTAGAGTTGGCAATTTTTATCCATACAACCAGCATGTTATTAAATGTAGTATTTAGTTGATAACGGGACAAGCGTGTCAAATAGATTGGGTTACACGAGTTGAAACTGTCTAAAGCACGCTCAAATGCTTAAAACCTCCTATATTTTATCACTTAACATAATTTTTTTTTCCCACTAATGTAGTTCTTGTATCTATATTATTAGATTAATTATATTATATAATTCATAGTAGGTGGACGATAAAAATATTGGCGGATCAACCCAACCCAACATATTCTATTTTGACTTGAACTTAAAAGATAAACTGTCTTGACCTGAACCTATTTTTACTTATTACCCAATCAGCCCTAGCCTCTCCAGCTAAACGAAAGAAACAGTTATGTACATTTACCATCGGAACAGCAACTTCTGATCGCATTCTTAAAATCTGATGACTTTGGCTTGAAAAGAAACAAAACTTATAATCAGATTCCCAAATTCTGGAAAATTAATCACTGCAACTCCAAATTACAGTAATCAGTTTTGCTGTAGATCCAAACACCCTTTAAATGGCAAGCCTCTTATATGTGCCTGCCCCACATCACTGACAAAGCTGTAGAAGTTGTCATCTCTTTTTCTAGTCGTCTTCTTTCTTGCATGTTTTGCCTGATAAAAGAATTATTTTATGCTTTTGCAGAGTTTAACAAGAATGCATAACCCTCTAAATATGATAAAAAGGAAGATATTTGACATCATCTTTAACCCAAGAATATGTAGCGATGTAGAGCTTGATGTTGGGACACTGGTTCGTATTCATCACCCTTGGTATGTTCAATTCTCTTTCCTCCCTAAAATCGGTACTAGAGGTGGCAAAATGAGCTTTTTGGGTGTTTTGGGGAGAAAAAAACGATAGTTTTTGAAATTAAATAAAACAGGTACAGTTTGTTCTCTCTCATTTTGCATTTGACAAACAATTACTTTATTAAATATTATGATTACGGCCGTACTATAAAAATAGTAAATATTTTATTTGAATAAATAAACTTTTAGGAGGTTGAAAACATTCAAAACAACACTTTGGCTTTTTTCAACCCGATTAGCCTGCTCCGCCCATTTCCTTTTTAGCAAAATTTTTACATATGGCCTATTTCACCTACTGTTAACATAATCTAAATCGACTTGTTTTTAAGTATATGGGTTAAACGGTCATCTCTAGTTGGTGTTAAGTTCTTACGTTGTGGCAGCTTCAATATTTTTATTCGTATGCTTAGGCATGCTTTCTCTTGATCCTTAATACAGGGAAGAAGTATATGTAGAGGGACAGGAAGAGCGTATCATTTTATCGACATACTTCTCCCAGCTATGAGCTATACACAGAGCGAATGATTTTCCATGTTATTGTTGTATCTCTAGTCTTCTTTAGAACCAGGCTTAGATTGAAAGGCAAATCTTTCTTGAATCAGTTATGCACACACACACACACACACACACACACACACACACTTAAGTCATGACCAAACTTGAGTTCGGTCTTTAGGAGAATAGGCTCACATACTAAGAACATATAGCACGAGATACCCAGAAAATTATATTGATCTGTATGGTCAAAAACCTTGTTAATCTAATGCAAACCCTTTGGAAAAATATGTTATGATAATTCACATAGTAGAACTTGATTAGATCATACGAGCATCATACCTTGCATCATCGAGAGGGTTTTATATATAGTTTAAACTCATTAATATGTGAACGGTTCGCGATATCACAAAATATGCTCATTTATAGAATTTCAAAGCCATCCACTATAAAGTAGTCATTTAAAAGGATCGAACAACAATTTCGTGTCGATATTTAATAGAGAATATATATAACAATTCTTTTTTACCTTTTCGATTGTTAGGTAAAGCCTAAGATTAATGTTTTACTATCAACTTTGAATTAATAAAAGTTACGGTTTTGATATGTTTATCAAGGAGTTATTACATGCTTCATAAGTTATATAATAAAGCCGATAGCATCAAAATCCATAAAACTATGATACTACTTTTTTCACATTCCCTTGTTAAAGGGGGTTACAATGTCCCGTTCATTATTAATCATATTATTTGCCAGCGATATATCAGAAAAGTCAACTCCTACCATCAATCAATAATTGATTCCTTACAACATCCCTAATATATAACTAAACATATTACAGAAAAATCAACTCCTACCACCAATCAATAGTTGATTTCTTACAACATCCCCAATACATAGCTAACATATTACTAGTCCAGGACCCATCAAATCCTCAATAAAAAAAATTCATTTGCCTTATAAGTAAATATAAAACATGAATGGCCTCATAAGGAGCCAATAACGAGTCAATCTTAATGGTATTGACTCATTATCAGAGCAATAACGAGCGGTGTGAGTGCTTTTAAAGATAAAGACAAGCTACAATTCTACAAATCATATATCCAGCTTTAATTCCGTGATATGTGTACTTCAAGTCTCCAATTAACGAATACTATGTTAGTGTCTAACGCCTCTCTAAGAAAAGTTTAGTTTGATCCCTATGTTATCTCTAGTTTAATATTAACCTGTTTTACTTCCATTATCGTTCACTTCAACTTCTAAAGTGTGACGTGAAAGTCAAAACAGAATATGGATCGTGTCAAGTGCATTTTGTTACCATGAACGTGTATATTCATCACCAAAATACTATCTAGGGTTAAAGTCATCAAAATGTACTTTATTATATTATATGTATATATATATATATATATTTTTTTTTTTTCATTTTAGTCATTGTATATTTAATTAGCTTTAAAATTTTAACTATGCTTTTTAAATTTTAATTAAATTTATTAGAATTCATGTAAGTTTCTATATAAATGTTATATGTTTTTACAAACCGGACCATGCACAAGAACAAACCCAACAACACTTTCAACATGTTTATCATAAAATTAATCCACCGACCCATTTGACCGGAAACCAACCCAACCACTTGTTTTTAATTGGCTCGGAGGTTGGGTTCGGGTTGACGGATTATGGGTTATGGTTGAATTTTCCAACCGAATTTTAAAATCAGGTCAAGTTAGAGTTGGATATTTTCAACATGTCAACCCAAACCCGACTCAATTGACACCCTTGACAGGGTTGTTTTTATCAATTTTATTTGTGTAAAATAAAACTTATATACATTTTGTTTAAGCTTATAACAAAGGAATAATGATACGTTTGAAAAAGTTGGAACATGGAATCTTGGACGAGGGTTGAAACTGGGTGGTATTAAATGTTATATTCGATTGCTATCTTTTTTTAGAATATAAGAGGGTTGGCATTAGAGCTTTTGGTTTTTCTCACACCACTTACTCCCAATCAATCCCCTTATGTCACCTCATCTATCCCTCACTCATACCACATTTCATTATTTTGTTGGCAACCCATCACTCACTCTTACCACTTATACCTTATGCTTAAAGACTTATACAATCACTCAAACACAACACACCACTCACCCACCCCTTGCCGCATGAAAAATTGTTGGCGACGGTGTTCAACCGCGGTGCCACACTAACACCGCACCTATAATCCGGGTGTTGCCAACGCTCTAATAGAATTGAGTATTTGAAACTTGTATAATTTCAATAAATTGATTAGTTGACTGCTCCTAACATTAATTTTGTCGAGTTTTTTTTAGCGGTGTCAGCTTAGGATCACATCAACATTTTTTTTAAACTGACACACTCATGTCAACAGTGACGTGTAATTTTCTTTGTCGTTTTTTTTTTTAATTTTTTTTTATAAATAAATACAATAATTAAAAAGTACATCAATTAATAAAAAGAAAAAAACATTACATATATAAATAAAAAGTTACATTACATTTATTGGAAAAAAAACGATGACATTAATGTTGAAGGTAGCTTGCGGAATGTTTCAAATGTGTTCGATTAGAGCAATCTGAAGTAGATAGTAAACCTGAGCTTCACGTAATTCCTTGTACAAACGTATTTTTGTTTTAACCCTTTCTCCTTTCCATGAACATTGCGAGAACTTAGTCGGGCCAACCAAATAGTCTTTTTTTAAGTGGACACATTGTGTGGTCATTGTCCTTGGTGATCATGTTTTGTAAAATAACACAACTATACACGACTCATCGTATTTTGTTAACGTTATATGGTTGTGCTAGGGATTTAATAATTCTCCAACGACCTTGAAGCATATCCTTTCTTGCAGTTTCTTGTATCGGCTTCTCATTCATCATTTTCATCATCTTCATTTAAGTAATCAAGAATGCCGATCGCTTGTAACGGATCGAAAGCCGTCGACGCCGCTAAAAAAATTCCATATCTAAGTCGAAACGGTAGTTTGAAAATAAGTGAATATACGAACGTGTGTATTTATATGGGTAAAAATACCCATACCGTATACCATCTTATAAACCTAAAGTAATTTAATTTAAGAAAAATTATCCGTAATGTAGATTTGTTAAGAAAAAAATTTTCAATTTGCCCTTGAAGTTTACTACATGTTCACACTAAATCCCCGATGTATAAAAAGGATAGTACCCAAGGTTAGTACGGATGATATCGCATTTAATTAATATTAATATGTAAGAGTAACAAAATAAACCAAATTGTAAATCTATATAAAAGGCAACAAATTGTATTATTTTTGTAACACAATCATACTTTCCAAATACAAATTCAATCCGATTTATACACAAACTTATAACTATAAATAAACTCTTTTACCATCATTAATTATTTATTAATTATTATTATTATTGTTTTAATAATTAATTATGACAACCGTTTTTTATTCTTCCCCTCCGGCGTTACAAAACCCTAACTCCGGCCATCACTCTGTCACTCCCCCCACCGTCAACGGCAACATAACCGGCGGACGCGACGGCGAAATCTCTGGAGACGTCTCATCACTCATTCAGCCGGTGTATAGACACAATCATGGCGACGGCGATCAATACCTTCCAGAAGATCCGTTTCCGGCGACGGCAGAAGATCCGATTTCCCTTCATGATTCCGGTAACATAGTTTCAAACCCTAACGTTAACTTAACACCGATTTCATTAGCGTTTAATCAAGATCAAGGATGTTTTTCATGTGGATATAATCATGGATTTAGAATATATAACTGTGATCCGTATCGCGAAATATTTCGTCGAAATTTCGAGGCCGAAAACGGAACCGGAACGAGTGGAGGCGGTATCGCGGTAGTAGAGATGTTATTTAGGTTCAATCTACTTGCATTAGTAGGTGGAGGTGATAAGCCACAATATCCTATAAATAAGGTTATGATTTGGGATGACCATGCTAGTCGGTGTATCGGTGATTTGACTTTTAGGTCGGTAGTTCGTGGCGTTAAGTTAAGACGAGATAGGATAGTTGTTGTTTTGGAACAGAAGATATTTGTTTATAATTTTGCTGGTTTGAAGCTGTTGCATCAGATTGAGACGTTTAATAATCCGAAAGGGCTTTGTGAGGTTACACAAGGGTGTAGTAGTGATTTTGTACTTGTTTGTTTAGGTTTACGGAAAGGGGAAGTGAGAGTTGAGCATTATGGTTTAAAGAAAAGTAGGTTTATTTCGGCTCACGATTCTAGGATTGCGTGTTTTACGCTTTCGCAAGATGGGCGTTTGGTTGCTACTGCTAGTAGTAAAGGAACTTTGATCAGGATTTTTGATACGCGTGATGGGATGCTGTTGCAGGAGGTATGTCTTGATTTTATTATGTTTTGTTGATACTATGTTTATGAATCGAAAACTGGTGTGTTTTAAAAACTTTGTCAGTAAATTTGTGTAATTGTGTCTGGTTTCTTCATTTACAATCTGTCATGCTCATAGCTCCATTATTTTTTCCTGCGAGTTTCTTATCCCTTTGCAGAAAACAACACCAAGCTGTTAACTGAAAATTGCCATGGACCCTTTTATTGTAGCTAGGACGAGCGTTATGTGAATCGTTTTAGTATTTGAGGGTGTAAGTGTCCAGAAATAGGTGTGGATTTATCATCCACAACATTATAGATTCATATTCATGTTCACCTAAATTTTTTAAACATATTGTTTGAGTAGATTGTTAAGACAAATATTGAGTTAAGATGAGTAAGATATGATGATGATCATAAGCTATATGAGCATGTATGAACAAATGCCTTTCCAAGCAAAATCTGATGCCACTATTGTTACGGCAAAATCTTCTATTTGTAGTATACTAAAAGCAGTGGATAATTGATGCAGGTAAGAAGGGGTGCAGATAGAGCAGAAATATATAGCCTGGCATTTTCATCTACTAACCAGTGGCTGGCAGTCTCAAGTGACAAGGGCACTGTTCATGTTTTTAGTCTTAAGCCCACTCAAGGAAACAAAGACATTGACAAGACTACTGAATCATTGGAGAATGATACCCCTGTTACTTCATCAAGTTCGTCTCTATCGTTCATTAAAGGTATTAGTAGTTTTAGAATCTTGGAGATAAGTTATTTCTTGTTCTTTGCTAATGTGATTACTTCTAGAAGTTATTGAAGGGAATTATCAAGTTGGGAGGAACCATGATTTTCTCTTCATTAACTCTAGTGCATTACTAGTATAAAAATAGAAATTCTCTTAAAGGGTGCTTGGATGTGCATTTCGAGGTACTAAATAAAAGATAATAAATTATAATAGAACGGCCTTTAATTAAATCAGATAATCTGCCCCCAAACCCCTTATTATGATTATTTAAATAACAAAAATACAATGAAGTTGTAGAGGATGAGGATACTATGAAGTACCTTGTGGATATGGAAGTTTATGAAGATTATTCTATGCTTTTGTGGCTTACAAGAAAGATATTATTGCAGGTGTTTTGCCCAAGTACTTCAGCTCAGAGTGGTCACTGGCACAGTTTCGTTTGGTCGAGGGTTCTCAGTACATTGTTGCATTTGGCCACCAAAAGAATACGGTGGTTATTCTTGGCATGGATGGAAGGTGAGTGACTGGCACTTGTTCTTTCATAAATAACACCGACTGCTTAAAAAGAACCAACTCTTAGGCTATGAAATCAAACTTAGGATGGTGCTCTTTAGTCGTTAGTAGAGGGGGCAATTTCAACCCACTTATGAATGGATTGATTTGAGTTATGTTTATCTATACTGGGTCAAGTAGGTAATATATATTTTTTCAACTGAAAGTGAACTGGTCAAACTGGTTATAAGTCTCCCCAAGTATATTCCAAATCCATAGTCTCCCAATCGTTCTATTCAAATATCAAATTTTTATCATATTGTTGTGTTAAGATAGTTTCTGTAATCAGATTCTACACACTCTTAATTTATGCAAAAACTAAAAATTTGACCAAAAAAAGAAAAAAATTCCTTTTGGGTGTAGCCAACCCGCAATAGAAAAGAACATGTTTTATCTCGTTAACCGCTATCTTTAGTGGGACATTTCAAATGTTAGAGCATTACATTAACTGTGCTTCAGCTCCCTAATAACTTGTTATAGTGCTAATTTTATATGTGTTTCCGTGAATATCTTGTCGCATTCATCATGTTACCGCATATTATTGGATGGCTGAATTGATGGAATGTTCTTCTTTGGTGCAGTTTCTATAGATGCAAATTTGATCCTGTAACTGGTGGTGAGATGACACAATTGGAATATCATAATTTCATGAAGCCTGACGACTCTTTTTAGAAGGGGGGGAAAGCATAAACAAGTGCATATCTGTAAAAATCGTGAACTTACGTTGATCATATGTTTTCCTTCAACTTCCGTGGATAGGTTTGTGGTAAATGATTTCATAAATACCTGCCTAAAGATGACAAGCTTCTTAATGTCTAAATGGATCACATTATCTAACTGAAACTCACAATCCGAAAAATTGAAAAAACACAACTGATAATATATTCTTAATATCGTCTTTGGGTATTGCTGTTACGTATATGTTAATAAGTGCCAATAAGAAGGATCTCCGAGACACTGAAATACAAGGAAAAAAGAAAATTTGCATTCAATCGAAACTGTTTATATACTTCATGCTATTTGTTCGATGGGTTTCGCTACGAATCTATAACGGGCATTGCTTTAGTAAAAGTATTTTGAGCTTTGAGCTGACTCTTTCTATAGAGTTATCAAATCAAGTTTTAAGATTAGCAAAACTTTATTGAAAGTTAATGTGGTTATTGTATTAAAGTAGCAAATTGATAAAAGCATTTGAATGAATGAATGAATGAATGTCGTTAACGTAACCTGTCAAAATAAAAGTTTTGTTGTGTACTGTATGTATTGGTTGAATAAAAGAGATTCATGGTTTGATTGTATTTAGGACCACTGCTTTTAAAAATTTAAAGTATTAATATGAGTAGTCTTCATTTTCAATATTCATTCTTTCTTTCTTTCGAAGTTCATACTCATGAAGTTATTTTGGCAAAGTGTGTGTTTTTTTTTTTCAATTTGGCCATGGATTGTTGGTAAGCAGGAGTATATCACCCCTTATATCAATTATCAAAGGGGCGGGCAACGGCGAACCGAATAGTCAACCAAGCACCTACGTTGGTTGGTTGCTGAATGGCTAACGCCTAGCTGTCTGTTTATATTTTCTTTACAGTTTTCTTATTTTTTGAATTTTTTTGAGTTCTCTTTAAATAAAGTGACTGTTTTGTATTTTTGGAGTAAATTCCATATGTATTAGTATTTATGCGTGCAGCGACGCTGAACCTACTAACCTCTATCGATTAGCTCGATCTAAAGTTCGGTAAAAAAAAGTCCACGTGCATGTCAATTTGCAATGTTAAAATTATAAATAAATTTCTAGAAAGGCTATTGGTTTCTAAAGGTATCCAACTATACCCCAGTCTTTATTTTGAATACTCAACTAAATAAACCTCTAACGTGAGTATATACCTTTCAAATCCTGCCATGTATGATCAAATGGCACAGCCGAACACCATCTTCTCCGGCCAAACTCCACCTTTTTCGGCGAATTCCATTTTTTCCTCGCAAATCCACCTTTTACGCCATCTCCATTTTTTCCGGCAATCAAAACCCACCATTTTCGCGCGGCCAAAACCCATCTTTTTTCCGGCGTTCAAAACCCACTTTTCCGAGTGTAAAATTTATGTTATGGTGATGATCACAAGAGTATGCAACACTACGATGAAAGATAGTAGCACCAACCAACCATGTGAACTTGTTTTCTTAGAAATAATGTAAACTGATTTTTATATATATATATATATATACTTTTATGGGACTATGAATTAAATAGCACTACAGCATCACATTTAAGAGTTTGTATGAACATCAAAGGCCCTAAGATTCCGAAAAATCATCAGCCAAGGATGTATTGTATGATGAGTTACATAATACTTGCCAGTTTCTAAAATCTAGGACAATTGTGTTTACAAAGAAGATAGGAGATGTTAGGAACAGTAGGGTTGCACAGCGGAAGCAAAACAGAAAATAAATAAAGAAGAACACGAGAATTAACGTGGTATCTCACACAATGTGTGTGAACTAATCCACGGCTGCAACTTAGGGATTTTATTAAGCTCTGAATGACACGGATTTACATTACAATAGACCAGTATATATAGGAGAACAGCTAGGGTTTACAAACTTGGTCCCCAAGAAACCTAATTAGAACCAGCCTTTTAATTAAGGCTTAATTAAAAGCCCGCCTGATTAAACAGGCCCAAGCAAGGTCTTCACGCCCAACAGGAGATACACGTGGATGCATACATGTCATCCTTGTTGTCAAATACCTCTAATACGTAAGCAAGAATACTGGATGGAGATCGATCTTCTCAAGTTGAAACAACTTGAGAGGTCAAGATCACCCCAACTTAACTAGTCAAGTTAAGATAACTTGAGAGAATCCACATCCAAGAATACTTAGTTGTATTCTTTAGTACTGAAGCAAGACAAATTTGAAAGGTATATACTTATGTTAGAGGTTTTGTTGAGTATTCAAAATAAGGATAAAGTATAGTTGGAACCAATAGCTCTTTTCAGAACCCAACAACAAATAATACATTAAATTAAACTAATAATAATGAGAACATCAGGTGTCGTGGATTGACCCATGACGACTCATGATGTCGCATCATGGTCACACCCGTCATTTCATCATGAACACACTAATTTTATTACAATTAACTTTCATTTTGACCCCGAACAATTCTGGACTTAATTACTATTTAATTATGTACGTGTGAAAGTAAAAATAATGTCCACTGTCCACTCTAAACTAGTGATGTCGGGCAAGGCCAATGTGATGATGCCGGGGACGCTAAGTTCCAGCTCGACCATGTCCTGAGCCACATCCACCTTGAGCCACATCCCATATATACTCCTATAACAGTTCGACTAAATTAGATGGTTTTCTTTAATTGGTAGGATGTCCAGTCAAATAGATAACAATAAATGAGTCTTTTATACAAGTAAAAGTATTTCATTATTACTTGTTTGACATGTTTGTGATTAAACTATTTGATTAATATAAAGTAAAATAAACTGACACCCAATACCGTTTTCTACCGGTTATAAGACCCAATACCGTTTTCAATAGTGACCCATAGTTTTATATGAAGTAATAAAAACAGACAATCGATTGGTGTGATATGATAGGTACCTTAGTGCCTTTGCACATGCCAAGATAAGTTGTTACTTTGTAGATACCTCCGACATCCTCCTTTGATGCAGCATCTCTCTTTCAAATAATATTTGTATTATATATATCTTTTGATTTGTAAAAAGTTGTTAGCATGAGTAGATTCCCATTGCCAAACTAAAGGCTCGTTTCTTTTCAACGCCCCTTGATTCGTGTTACTCAACTAAAGATTGATTTCTTTTTAGCTGACGTGACAGTTTTTCTTATTATGTTGACGGTATATCGACATCTCAAGAGCTCAAACTGCCTTGCTATTTCCACCAGCCCAAAGGCTACTTCCATCACATTTGTGCATTAAAAACTTGTACGGTATGCATTGTTTATTGTACGGTCGTTTGTCCTATTAGGTGGAAATAGCAATACCCAGCTCAAATTTTGGGGAATAACTCTTAACATAAATGTTGTACTTCCATCAAAACTAACAAGATAACATTTGATCATATATATTGGTGACTTTATCTCTTACTAGTCCTCCGACATACGAATGAGAGTGAGCCTGCAAGCATGGGCGGTTTAGGCATACGACAAAGTGGGGGACCGTCCAAAACCCGATATTTCGGGATCTTGAATTTTTAGAATTTTTATATGTATGTATTATAGTATCTATGAGGTTGGTTATTGTAAAACAAGTATTAATGTAAAACAAATAAGATAAGATCTTAACCATTGAATCATGATAAAACTGATGCACGAAGATTCATAGAACACAAGTATATGCAATGATGCACGAAGATTTTCATGATGCACAATGATTTTCAATTAAAGGAATATGATTGTTTTATTTGTTTACTTTAATACTTGTTTTATTTTAACCAAAACCTATATATATATTTGCATCTCTTTTGCCTCTTAGTTTATCAAAGAGATGAGTTATAGCTCCACTTTGCATAGATATTTTTCTTCTTTAGTAGATGCTAATTCCTTAACCCGACCAGATATAGTGAGTGGGTCTACTGTTCAGTTGAAATCAGTTATACTAGAATTCACACGTCTAAAGTTCCCCACGACAATCGTGTTTTTGGTTCTCTACGAATCAAATTCGGTCGTACCCACAAAAAGAAGCCACTCGCTCTTTCTACTTCTCTTGGTTCGGCGTTTTCATGTCCTATAAAGGCATCAAGCAATGCTCGTTTTTTTAACCCAACTCCAATCTTTCCCATGGCTAGATTCACAAGTTCAACCATTAATTCACTGCATGAAGTTCTTGTCAAGGTGAAAGATGATGCACCTCATTGTCCTTCACAAATGAAAGGGAAGTGCGGTCCAGAGAAAGACTACGCCTGGTTCTCAGAGGACGATTTTCATATCGATTGCTCCATTGAAGAAACGAGCTACCTCAAGGCAAGGCGTCTTCTAGGAATGACTCAATGGGCATTACTCATTTTACTTCTAGCTTTACTCATTTGCACACTTTCCATATCCGCGTTGAAAGTGTTGGAAATGTGGGATGTTGCACTCTGGAAATGGGAACTACTCATCTTAGCGATTATTTGTGGGCAGTTGATCGCTGGTTTGGTTGTACAAGTCGCTTTCTCGCTAGCAGAGTCCTGTTTTCATTTGAGAATAGGTGTTTTGTATGTCGTGTATGGGATAAAGCAGTCGGTCCAAAATGTCGTTTGGTTGAGTTTAGTCATGATCGCATCACATTTTATTGTGGAAGGCAAGGATCAGGTTTCCAATATTTTAGGGAAAGTTATGTTATGTTTACTAGTTGGTACAGTTATGTGGCTTCTAAAAACGATCATAGTTAAGGTTCTTGCTTCCTCTTTCCATTTGATATCGTTTTTTAGACGGATTAGAGTGTCTTTATACAAGCGATATGTGATTAAGAAGCTCGGTGGGGATCTAGTTAAGGGTAGAAATCAAGAGGATATGTGTCGGGAGTTATCTAGGGAGGTGCTTGGAACGAAGAAAGTAACGGCATTGAAAGTGAGAAGGATGATAGAAATTGTACAAGCCGGAGATTTACCTTGTTTATCGAATGCATATGAGGATCTACCTGTTCGTTCTGATGAGGAGGACGAGGATGAGTGTTCGTTGCGAGCCAAATATGAAGAAGTAAAACAACTTGCTCGTAATATTTTCAGAAAGGTGGCTCAACAGTCCGAGTAAGCAATCTCACTCTCTTTTATTAAGTAGCAGTAAACTCTTTATGGCATTTAGAGAAAAACTGGTTAGTCCAAGTCTCTAGCAATAACTGTTAAATGTGAATTACCTAAATCTTAATTGAAAACGTACATCCAAAAACGCACGTCCAAAAAAACACCCATATAAGGTACTCGATGCTTTTCATTATTATGTAATTACATTACTGATACTAGCGTGGCACCCACGCAATGCGGCGGCGGTGGCGGTAGCGGTAGCGGCGGTGTGGTGGTGACGGCGGCGATGGGTGGCGGTGATGGTGGTAGGGC
>JAOEHQ010048928.1:0-32130 GCA_025447715.1 Asclepias incarnata
TCATCATTTTGATCTAATGGCTCTAATTAAAACTTGAACTTCATCTAAGGGTCCAGACTTCTCCAATTATGAATTAAGGTTTCTATTTTATTATATATTAGAGATAGGTAAATTTTATATGCTAAATTTTCCATACGACTAATTAGTAACTTAATTTATTTAAAATTAGAATTTTCTATATTAAAAATCTTTACTATTTATTGAATTTTAAATTAAGTTCAATTTATCTAAACTCAGATATTTTTTTATTCAAAATTTTTTTATAATTTTTTAAATTTAATTTATTTAAATTAACATAAACTTGTATAATATGAATACTATTGTAATATAATTTAATTATTCTAGTAGTATCCGAAAGATAAAGTTTATTTGTTTTGAATGTAGGTTAATTAAGTTTTGAAAAATGTTAAAATTAAGAGCAATGCTAGATCTATAAACAATTTACAAACAAATTGTTACAAACACATGTGGCATGTGATGTGGACCAATCAATAAAGAGATAAAAAAAAAAGAAAGAGAAAAAATAACTTGATCTGATTGGTGGGAGATTTGTTTGTAAACATTTGTTTAGCATTTCTCTAAAATTAAAAGGGCATATGTATGTATAATAGTATAGTATAAAATAAAATATATAGTATAAGATAACTGTTAAAGAAAAAAGATATTGGCACCTTTGGTAACCAAAAATTCAATGAAATGAAATGTTATAGAGAAAAAAAAAAAAAAAAAAGAAGATAAATTGATTGTTTGATACGATAAAGAAATTGATAAAGAAACAACTTTTAAAAAATTTATAAAAATAAAAAATAAAAAATCCACATATTATCATTTTCGCCTCTTTTTGGATGGAAATCAAAACCATTTCCTAAAAAAAAAAAAAAGACCATCACTCCGCACAATTTACCAAACAAAAGAAATAACCTCCTACCAAACACACACTTTGTAATTGAACAGAGTAGGTTTGAAGATCACAAGGGACAAGCACCGGCCCTAGAGGATCATCCTCATCGTCATCAACATCAACATCAACATCGTGGCTGTCATGATTGATCAACAACGACGCATGAAACGGAAACTCGAAGAAGAAGAAGAAGAAGGAGACGAAGACTTATTAGACTTGTTATTGTTAGTCTCATCGTTTAATTCCGTCGTCAGAAGCAGAAGCAATGCGATGATAATGACGACTACTTCTTCTTCTTCTTCTTCTCATCTTAATAATAATAATAATAATAATAATAATAATCGTATGATCCAATTATTTGTTAAGACCTTTTCATCATCATCATCATCCAATAATAATAATAATAATAGGAGCAGCACCCTGGTCCTGTTTGGTAAGCCTGATGAAACCATAAAATCCATCCATGTTAAAATCGAAGCAGCCACAGGTATCCCGGTTAGTTTCCAAAGGTTAATATATGCAGGAAAGCAGCTTCATTCTGACCATACATTGCTTCAATCTAATATCACTAATAATGACTCCTCTTTACATTTAGTAGCCCGAATGCTAAGCACCCCTCATCCTCGTGCCTCTCGACTTGTCAATGATTTACTTTCCTTTGTTTACAGGTTGCGTAACCACAACCACCACCACCACCACATTGATCATCGTCATCATCTCCTCATCCATTCCAAGCTTCAGGAATTCTCTCAAATCGCTTTCTCCTCCACCCCCAAACACCCTTATCATGCTTCTGCTTATCTCAATATATTCCTTTCTTATTGTGCTCCCGAAGCACTTGTTCTGCTTTACATGTCTCCTCCTCACAAACAATCTGCTCTTAATTCCCTTCAATTCTTTATCAATTCCGTTCCCAAACCTTTCTATCCAATCTTTACCCCTCTCCTCTTACACTTCTCCAAATTGCTCCTTTCTTCTGTTGCTCATGACGATCCTTTCTATATATTCTGTCGTAATCATCTTGGATCCATGCTCTCCTATGTTACCATCTCCTCCTCCCCTTCCTCCTCCTCCCCCCCATACAATGATGATGACCAGGTGGTGGTCATTTCAGCTCATGACTTACTTCCATTTGTATATCAGCTTGCAACTAATTTGTCACACTCCCTCCACCTTTCCACCCACTCTTCAGTCGATTTTGACTGTGATGTCATTGATTTTACTAACTTTGTGCGCCCTATCAACAAGTTAATCCTTCACCAGTTCCCGGTCCCTGTTCAGACTCCCATACCCTCGCTACCAATGCACTACTACAGTAACAACCCCAACCCCCACCCTTGCTACATCCGTGACTTTCTTTATACAATCTTTCTTGTTTTGTCTTCAAAAATCAAAGCCTGCCTCAACAAAGTGGAGGAGCATATAAAGGTCGGGAAACACCAAGTAGATATCAGTGGATGGGATCACTATCTCTCTGTTTTGACCCAAGTGTATCACATTGCTAAACTTTATCAGGGTGCAGAAGAAATCTTTATGACGGATATGAGGCTTAACAAGGTTTCTTTGTGTCATCTCATTCTTAGATATGCTAAGAGAGGTGAGGATTACAATTACAGTTGGATTCTTCACCATAAGGATCTCACTGACTTTCACTCTAGGAGACATTTGGTTATGTTGTTACTTCCAGAGCTCAAGAATGACGACTATGAGAACATCCATGAGATGCTTATTGACAGATCACAATTGTTGGCTGAATCTTTTAACTATATTTTACTAGCAAAGACCGAGGCATTGCGTAGCGGCTTATTTATGGAGTTCAAAAATGAGGAAGCTACCGGACCTGGTGTATTACGCGAATGGTTTTTCTTGGTGTGCCAATCTATCTTTAATCCCCATAATGCTCTCTTCGTCCCTTGCCCCAATGATCGAAGAAGATTCTTTCCTAATCCAGGTAATTAAGCTCCATTATTAACTCCATCTTTCTAATCTTCAGATCAATTTCATACCTTCGATAAGTTTTCTGTTTCTCCATCTAAAAGTTTTATACATGTTGCAAGTTTAATATGCAGGAGTTGAGGTTTTAGATTTGAACTTGATAGGCTGATTTAAATATAGTATGGATGATTGAATGGGAAAGTTACTAGCTCTGATAAGTTTTCAGGGGGGGTTTGTAGCATTAATGTTATATGGTTGGATTCTGGCTTTCACGTTTTAGGTTTTAGAATGTCGTAGCTTATGCATTATTATGATACTTGCTGACATATTTTATAATTCCCTTTATAACTTAAGAGTTAAGACAGTAGGCCTAATTATTTATGACAAAATCACATATGATTGAATAAACCAAAACCACCTCCATGGTGTCCTATGGTTAACATCCTAAGACCTTATGCTCCAATTCCACTAGGTACAATCTTGGGGGTGACCAAGTAAGGGTTCAGAAATGCCCACGGGAGACCCCAGTTAGACCGCTCACATCTGAGTAAAAAAAAACTCGCCCTCCCCGGGTAACCTGATTAGGGAAAACTTCATCCGTTTTTTTTTTTACAATTGATTGAATAAGATTTATGGAAATTCCAGCACATACTTTAAAATATCATCAATCTCCAATATGCTTGAATGTGACTCTGGCAGGCATATTATGGTTTTTTCCACCCATTGTTTCGTTTCTGTTATACCATCATGTTTTGATATTACATAATGTGAGTAATTTTTCATTTATTTCATGTTTGCAGCATCTAAGATGGACCCTATGCACCTTGATTATTATAAATTTGCAGGCAGGGTAATTGCCCTAGCCTTGATGCATAAAATGCAAGTTGGCATTGTATTTGACCGGACATTCTTCTTGCAATTGGCTGGAGTTGAGATCTCATTGGATGATGTAAAGGACGCAGATCCATACTTGTATAGTAGTTCCAAGCAGATATTGGATATGGATCCTTGTGCAGTGGATGAAGATGCCCTTGGTCTAACATTTGTTTGGGAGGTTGAAGAGTTAGGGTCCATGAAAGTTTTGGAGCTTCTTCCTAATGGAAAACACATTCCTGTGAATAGCAGAAATAGGAAGGAGTACGTTCATCTTCTCATTAGACATCGCTTTGAGACATCTATTACCCAGCAGGTAACCCGGTTTGCTCAAGGATTTACAGATATTGTTACAAAGGATGAAAACCGGAAGTTATTTTTCAAGAGCTTAGATCTTAGAGATCTCGATGGGATGTTGTATGGGAGTGAAAGTGATATCTCCGTCGACGATTGGAAGGCACATACAGAATATAAGGGCTATAAAGTTACTGATCCCCAAATATACTGGTTCTGGAAGGTATGTGCTCTCTCAACTTTCCTTTGTTTTCTTGATTTTGCAACATATTAATTAATAATTATTGTCTTCAAGCTATGTATTCTAATATACCAGGTATATCAGCGAGTGGATTAACATCAATTAGTTGCACTTTTAATATCTTCCCAGCATAGTTAATATCAGAACATACTTATGCCGCAAAATACCGTTAATATCTTATGTGAATGTGGGTACTTCGTTATCTGGCTCTTGTATTGTTATGTAACCAATAACACATCATAGGAGATTCTGTAGGAAAATTTGGGACCTTAAATATTTGGTACTAATCTTACACTTCCTCACTCTTTAAATAGTACTATTGTTAACTAACTCCACTCTGATAATCTAGATAAAGATTCTGGCTTCCCTGTTTTTTTGACATCCCTGATCTGGCAACCTTTGCTGCTATCTTAAGGTTGTTGGGATCTCATTGTTCTGCCATCATGGTGACCTATGACATCTTGCTTATCATCGCACCACTTGTCTAAATAGAATAGGGCAGGGCTGGGCTGGTGAGATCTATCTAGTTCGTTAGGCGAAATAAGTAGATGAATTGGAAGAAAAACCTGGGCCTAAAAATCAGGGAGGTAATGATAACATTGTTGTTATCTCTATGTCTAGTATATCTCTTTTGTTTAGACCGGCTAGTTTGAAAAAAGGGTAAATTGATGGGAACCCCTTAGTCCCATGTACCGCATTGGTACCCACATAACCCCCAGCAGGGATAGTGTCAAGGTAATTCAAGTATTCAACCATTATTCAATTCTGCCTTTGGCAGGGATCGAACCCGGGTTTCCCCCAGTAAGTGGTGGCTGGTGGCCAACTCTTCTACGAAGAGTTGGTTGACCGGCTAGTTTGTAAGTTCTGGACTAAGCAACTTGGTTAGTTCTTGATTCAATTTTTTTTTCTTGTTAGCCCAACCGTTTGAGTTCTTTTTTCTACCAGTTTGATAGGTTTTGAAATCACGATCTTGGTTGATTGTGTGTTAAGCTCATTTATTTTATCTTGGTTATGTTTCCCATTTTCTTTAATGCACCTGAGCAAGTGGACTTGCTTGGGTTTGTCAACTGTTACTTGTTCTTGATTGACCTTTTTGTTGGCACTCTTTTGTCCGGCATAGATTGTGAACTTTGAGATCAGGGTGCACAATCTTGAGAAAGTTCCTTGGTAGGATCTAGATCGATACTATAAGTTGCAAGTTGCATATGTTTCACTTATATGCTCCAGGTTGATGAGTGTTTGATAAATACATAAGTTTCTGGTATAGTTGTTTGGAATGCTTGTTTCAGCAGCACATTTTATACTCTGGAAGTCTGGTCACAGGCTTATTATCTAGCTTATACAATGGTTTCTTTTCAGTTTTCATCCAGCAAATGGTCAGATTGGCCATGAAATCTGGAACCTCATCTTTAGATGAA
The DNA here is from genome assembly GCA_025447715.1 of Asclepias incarnata. Taxonomy (NCBI): domain Eukaryota; kingdom Viridiplantae; phylum Streptophyta; class Magnoliopsida; order Gentianales; family Apocynaceae; genus Asclepias; species Asclepias incarnata. The sequence goes on from JAOEHQ010048928.1 coordinate 5,663, forward strand.
TGACCAATGGCTTGCTCTAAAGAAGAATTGTTAACAAGTAACGTTAACATCCATTGACATCGACCAGCCAAAGAATGAGCTTCTATAAGAATTGTTTTAATCACATTCAACAAGGCTCTGTTAATTATAGGTGATGTTGTCATCATAACTACATCCGTTAAAAATGTTAAAGGACGAATGACCGAATGTACCCATCTTCATGATTTAACATCAGGCTGTAGGTGATGTCATCTATAATCTATATCTACAGGTTACATCACCACCAGAAACCTTTCTTAACCACCAAAACTCAAGAAACCAGTGGAAACTATTCACTGTGACCACATTACATGGGTACCCTGCTTGTTCTTCCAAATAAATATTGTGTTTAAGCATATGCATATGGAAGTTCACCAGATCAGTCTTTCTATAGAAACAAATAGGTTAATTCACGAGTTACTTTTTGGATAATGATCATGATGTCACTTGCTAGTTTTGGATGTCAAATAAGGACTCTCCTAGATATTCCTGTGAAACAATGCTAAACATGTTGAACATTATCAAGCACTACAAATAGAATAATGGTGTATATAAATTTGAAACAAAATCCATATATATTAATCCTGTATATGTAACTTGTAAGTTCAGGTAGTTGACGTCAACAGTGTTATATCTCTTTTTTTGTGAGTTCAACTCGAAGATTATAGTAGTAGCATACATATGTACAGATATTAGTTCAATCAGCTAATATCATTTTCTCTCCCCCATTAGATCTGTAGGTTAACCCAAATTAGAAACATATACCACATTTCTACTTTGTTACTCTTGTGACTTGTTGACCTTCAACAGTTACCAGTCCTTAAGTTTGCATCATGTAGGGTACTGGTTCATACTAAAATTGATACTCTGATTGAGAAGGCCTAGATGGGTGACATTTTAAGTTATGCTTGAAAATTTGAAATGGATGTGAACATAAGGAATCCATGGGTCAACTGTTTAAAAACATTTAACATTGAAACTTAATTCCTCATGTTGGTCCCCACGACGTTTAGCCCAGTGGAGGTGGACATGCACGGATGCACCATAAATCAAAGGTCACGTGTTCAAATTTTCCCGCCTGTCTCTTTAACCATGGTGTTATGCGGTTTACCCTTTCCATGCTGGCGATCGGACTAGTTTTTGTGGGCCACCAGAGGGCCAGTTACACTTAATTTCTCATGTTAACAAGTGATAGTGGTCGTTTTTATTTGTTTAGATGGATAATTTCCCGGTGGGCTATTTTATAACATGCATATATAATCCACCGAGCTAACCTCACTTGTAATTAAACCAGTGAAACTTATATAATGGATTGGCTATACTTTTGTCTTAAAAATATAGCCATTGTGGTTTACGACATGTACTGCGTATCTATCTCTAACCTGAATTGGTGGCAGATTGTTGGGGAGATGACAGCAGAGCAACGGAAGGTTCTTCTCTTCTTCTGGACGTCAGTGAAGTATCTACCTGTAGAAGGTTTTGGTGGTTTAGCTTCAAAGCTATACATTTGCCTGTCAATTGAGACAGTTAACCACCTGCCTTCTTCTCACACATGCTTCTACCAAATATGTTTTCCTGCTTACCCATCAATGGCTGTGATGCAACTACGCCTAAATACTATCACTCAGGAGCACGTTGGATGCAGCTTTGGAACATGGTGAAAGAGTTTCTTCTGCAATTTTGAGACATCTTCTTGTGCTTAGTTTGGTACAGATTTTAGGGTAGATTATCATGAAAATTTCTCAGGATTTAGGGTAAATTATCATGAAATTTTCTCAGAATTTAGGGTAAATTATCATGAAGTTATTTCATTAGACTTCATGATGCTTCTTTTTATGATCTTCAGCCATTAGGTGTTAGGCGCAATGTCCAACTGTCTATATTTTATTTAGGTATATATATCACGTAAATAGAAAAGGTGTTTTTTTGCATCTGATCCTTCAACTACTTGGTTTTCTTACCTAAGGGCACCAAGATGTTCCTCTCTATTTATTTTATTTATATAACTTTTTATCCTATGTAGCGCCTTGTAGGGAAAACTAGCACGTTAAAGTTTACATGTTTTTTGTGCTACCGCAAAACCAAAAGTCGTACTAAACCATCATTGACTTAACCTTAAGCTGGTGCAAGCAAGGCAAATGCAGGACACCAAGGCAGCCAGGAACCAGGCCTTCCAATTTTGCCATGTCGCTTTATATAAAATTCTACTGTACATCTCAACTAGGAGTCACCCAGTGGACAAGGCTCCCAAGTCAATGGCTTAAATGATAGCGAGAAAAATCTCAAGATCAGGAATTACAGATAGAGAAGGTTCAGCTCGTTGGTAGCTTCTACATGATCTCTTATTGCACTAAAAATGCTGCATAATATGCGAAAGTGAACATTTTAAAAAGGGAAATGATAATTGTACCATTGTTTCTTATTAATCTACCACAAGGTATAAGTTTTCCAGCATACAATACAAGTCAGTATTGCTTATGTGTGGTAGATTTATTAGTTGTGGTGGTACAATTATCACTTCCCTTTTAAAAATGCATGAACTTTGTAACATAATTAACTAAACACAGTAGTAACATATATAAGAGGGACGGTACTCTTCCATGATAAGACCATCCGGAGCGGGGGCGTTTTTTTGCACTTTTTGACCCCGGAACGCCCCGGAAAGCCACCACGAGGGGCATTTCATTGTCTTAAAATTCGTGCAACTTCTATTTTGGAACGGGCGTTTCATTTCTTCTACTCACAATCATTAATAATAATAATACAAATATAAATTAAATACAAAAAAGTAATAATAAAAAAGTGGGGTGGGGGCGTTGGGGCTTTCCCCCATTCCGAGCGGTCTAATATTTGCCAAGTCTTCTAACCACCCTCTATAGGCTGAACATTTTCTCACGTGTTTTAACTTGTCAAGTCACATTCTAGTAATAATCCCTACTCTGATCCGTCGAGAAAGGTAGCCCATTTCAATGGAAACACTTTAGGAGCTATCATTAGGCCAGCTGGCCAGATACAATAAGGCCCTCAAATCTTCATTTTTTGGACTGTTACATCAGCGTTCCATCATTTTTTACTTATAGGATTTCATCCAAACACCAATACCACCAAATCCTCACCAAATCCTCAACTTCTCAATGTCACATCATTTTCATTTATTTAAAACACAAAATTAGTTAAAACAACATTACATTAAATAAATTAACATTAAACATTACATTTCCTAAAAAACAAATTACATTAATAATAAAAACCTTAAAATTACAACAAAAAAAAATATAAAATAAAAAATACGTCAACGCCCACGACAGTTTTTCTCGAGGTTCCAAATGTGTTCAGTTAAAGCGTTGCGAAGATTATTGTGGACCCGTCTGTCGTGTATTTCTGCGTCAATCAGAAGTGTGGCTGTAACCCTTTCATCCCATAAACGTCGGCCTCTACCAGGGACGTTTTCTGGATCGGCCAAGTAGTCTTCTTCAGCATCACTAATTGTCCGGACGTTGTCTTGGATGATCATGTTATGTAAAAGGACACAAGTGTACATGATCCGCTTTATTTTGTTCATGCTGAATGGACGTGTATTTTGTCTAATGATTCCCCAATGGCCCTGAAATACCCTGAATGCTCGTTCGATGTCTTTTCTTGCAGATTCTTGGTAATTTGCATACTTTATGCTCTTTGGTTCCATCGAACAGCCATAAACAACGCTTTAAATTGTTGGTTAAAAGATTCCTTTACTCGCATCGCATAAGTTAATCTTTCCAAAAGTAATTTCACCCCGCTAACGTTCAAACATGGGTTCAATGCGGCGACACAAGTAAAAACCGGTGGCATTTCTTTAAAGTATTATTTTAGTTTCTTTTTCATGGCCTCAATCATTCTTTCAAAAATATCACCTTGAAATTCATATTCGCCCAACTTTTCACATATTAACCAAATTTGATTAAGTACCAAACAACTAGTGGGATAATAAACACCCGATAATAAAGTTGTAGCATCTTTAAAAACTTAAAAACTACTAGTAAATCCGTTATTTTTTGAATGATATCCCAATTTGCATCCGAAAATTGGATAGTTACCCGGCCCTTGCAAAATAGTCCATCATGAAAATGCTTCAAAGAATTTTTTTAACGTAAAGCACATTGAAACATTTTATAAGTCGAGTTCCCATCTTGTAGGAACGTCCCAATTAGGAGTTAAAAAATTCTTTACACAATCGCATATAATTTTTATATCTAGCTTTACCCCAAAAAAATACATCTTGTAACATCTTTTTAAAATCGATTTTAACATCATCTATTTCTTCGATACTTAAACAGTTTTGCACAACCAAGTTTATTATGTGTGCAACACATCAACCATGATGAAAAAGACCATCACTAGGCAGGTTATATTTTAGTTTTAATTTTTCAACCGCATTAGTATTATTACATGCGTTATCAAATGATATTGCAAAAACATTTTGTTCAATTTTAAAATAAGCCATTACATTGACTAACATATAAAATAGAGTTTGACTCGTGTGAGGATACTCAAAGCTTTCAAAAGCAATCGTACGCTTCATCATTTGCCAAGTATTGGGATCAACCCAATGCACCGTAACGCAAATGTAAGATCCGGCAAACCATGAGGAGCCGACCAAACATTCGTTGTTAAGTTTACACTAGTATTTAAGTTTTCAAAACATGTTACAAGATCTTGTTTAGTCGTTTTTCACATTTTCATACAATCACATTTAATAGTAGAACGACTTACTTGAGTATAGTGAGGTTGAAGAGTGTTTTGAATGACGTTAATCAATCACGGGTTGTCGAAGTGGTTGAACGGCAAAGCACCTTGAATCACAAATTGTGCAAATGCTTCACGACACCGCTCCACGGAATATGCAAAAATAGATATATCTTGTGACATCGAAGCTTGACCCTCTTCCGGAACCATTCTTAGCCCCTCACAATGTCTCTCGAAAAGTTGCTTCAACGTTGAGTTGGAGTCTTTAGCTAAAAATTTCGCGCATCTTTTACATTGCGCCTTAACCGACCCATCCGAAAACATACACAAAAGAAAGTTAACCCAAACATCCTTGTTTCGTTTTGTTGATAATATTTCCACAATAGTTGGTGCACTCGAAGAACCAACATCGGTGGAATTGGAACTATTTTGAGTTGCCATTTTTCAAGCGTTTTTGATTACTTTTACTGGTTTTTGGAGTGTTTTGAGAGCTACTGAGTGTTGTGACTAAACCAAACTCAAACTACCTATTTATACAAGTTTTAGGATGGCAAAATGATGATAAAATGGTAAAACAAATAAGGGTCAAAAATGGCTAGTAACATTAAAATTAACGGTAACTAACGGCTAATAAAAAACCGCTTTATAACCGGTTGAAAAAACCGAGTTCAGTAACCGGATCGGGAATTCTAACCGGTCCTAACGTTCGAAAGTGAAAACCGGTTTTGATCAAACCCGATTTTAACCGGTTGCCAAACCGGTTTTTTTTTTGGCTCAGTTTTCTAACCGGTTTTTTTGTTCAATTCTAATTGTACTTCCTTTCGTTTTACGTTGTCATATAGACTCTTTCTAGAGCCTAGAGGCACCCATTTAATTAGAATATATATAATTGGTTTTGACATTGCACTATGAGATACTCCATTTGGTTGGTTAGTCCCAATTCCAATTAAATATAATATATATTAATTATATATCCTCTAAAAAATGAGAGTCATAATAATAAGAATACAAACATATATGATCCACGTATAGTACCTACTTATTTATCATATATATCTCAAGTCACCAAATAATTAATGAATTGTACATACTCCTTGGCTTGAACATGGATTTCAAAGAAGAAGTCAAGAATGTCATCAAGGTATCTGTTGTAGTATCAGTTTCCCTTGGTTATAGTTACTTTGTGGGCAAAATAATCCCCAAAGGCTTTCCGAGACTCTTGATGATCCTTCCGGTTCTTGCTGTTTTCGTGTGGATCCCATTATTATTTAATTCCGTTCATCTCATCAGTGCATTTGCTTTATTCATCTCTTGGCTTGCTAGTTTCAAACTCATCCTTTTCGCCTTTGGAAAAGGACCCCTTAATAATAATTCCATTCCTTTATCTAGATTCCTTTCCTTTGCATGTTTCCCAGTTGGTATTGGAGTAGTAGTTAACACTACTACTAATTCACACAAAAAGTCCCCTCAAATTATTAATTATGGTATCAAAGCTCTCCTTTTGGTGATTTTCCTCAAGGTTTATAATAATAATAATATGAAACCAGCAGGAATGATAGCTTGGATCTTTTTCGCCTTCTCTGTCTACTTGTGTTTGGAGCTCGTACTTGGTATGATCTCTATGATAATGGCCTCCTTACTCGGGGTCAACCTCGACCCTCAATTTGACGAGCCGTATCTATCCACCTCCCTTCAAGATTTTTGGGGTAGGAGATGGAATCTGACCGTCAATCGCATCCTTTACTTGACCATATACAACCCTGTCCGTAGACTTTCAACTCGGGTGATTGGTCGTGTGTGGGCCCCAATACCCGCAATCTTAACCACATTTGCAGTGTCGGGGCTCATGCACGAACTTATTTTCTTTTATTTCACTCGAGAATGGCCAACATGGGATACCATGCTTTTCTTTTGTCTACACGGGGTCTGTTTGGTAATGGAGATAGTGATCAAGAAAACAGTAGCTAACGTTAATTTTCCCCATTACTACATCATTACCACCCCATTTGTCTCTGTATTTGTTTTTGGGACATCTTATTGGTTATTTTATCCAGAACTGATGAGATGTAAACTTATTGAAAGAGCATTTGAAGAATACGAGGCCATTGCCAAACTGCTTATAGCATGCAGATGCAGCAACAACAACGATCACTCTACATTTTGTTAATAAATGTAGTATTTATTATATGGATATATGGATGCATCATGCATGCATATATATATATGGTTAATTAGTTACAAATTAACTTACAATTAATATACTCCTATTAGACTAGTCAGTCTATGTGGTGGTATTCTTTCAGGAAAATTAACTAGGTGCTTTCAGCCTTACAGGGAGCAATGAGTAGGTATCAAGTCGATACACAAGATCATAGGTTCCTGCTACTTTACCTTCTTTTTTTTATTAGACTACCTAGTCAGTTTTAATTAGTTAGTTAGTTTACATTCATGATCATTTCTTTTTATGCTTGCTTAATTAATTTGTTGGTTTACTTTGAGTATGTATGTATTGTATATATAAATAAATAAATGGATCAACAATTAACATGCGCGAAGCAGCAGCTACTAGAAATTAAAATGTTTAATTCTCTCTTTTAGAAGTAGGTAAAAAAACCATCTCCTGGAATATTGTGGATGTCCTTTGTATTGTGGCCACAAAATTCTGTGGCCGGTATTCTTTACTTTGGGACCTCAAACTTAGAAGCATCGTCATCCTCTTTTAACTTTATCTTTTGATGTTGATTGGGCTCATAAATGTCTGTTTTCTATATCAATCTGCAGGTTAAGTACTTTTAGATTAAACTACCGGTATAAAAGTATTTTATGCCTACTTATTATCTGTTGTATTAAAGACCTTGAAATTTCTATTTATTTAAGGAAACTAGATTAGTGTCGGAAACGGGTGGTGGCGGCGGCGACTAGTGGTGATGGCGGTGCCGGCGGCGGCGGTGTAGTTATTGATAAAAGAAAGAAAGAAACTACTCAGTGCCGCCTTCCGCGGGTTTTGAGCTCCAATACCTCGACGGTGTATGGGGGAGGTTAAGATGTAGGCAGACCTTACCCCTACCTAAGTAGAGAGGTTGCTTCCAGAAAAGGCCCTCCAAACCTATGTACTTCCCAAGTCTCGAACCTGAGACCTCCAACTAAGAAAGTTGGTGCTCGACCACTTGAGCTTTAAGTGTGAATGTCGTAATTTAGTACCATAGTGTTTGTTTTGAACTTTGAGTGACTTAATAATAAGTAACTGTGCGTTAAATTTAGCCCTAATTTATAATGAATGACTTAATTTAAAAACCATATATGTTCTTGTTTATCTATTAAGTTATCGACTTTAAATATTTTATTTCATAATTTTTTCATTCAACACATAAAAGAAATGATAATGCTGCTTAATATATACAAACTATATTTATCTAGACATATATTTATTTATATATTATATAAATTTTTTTTACCATAGTTTAAAAAAACAAAGTATATTTTATATGGGGAAATGATCCGTAATGCAAAGTATATTTTATATGGGAAAATGATCCGTAATGCAGATTTGTTAAGAAAAAAGTTTCCATTTTGCTCCCTAAAGTTTACTAAATGTACAAACTGAATTCCCGGTATGTGAGAGGGACATTACCCAAGGTTGGGTACTGCCGCAGTATCCCCATTTTATATAATATACAAACTAGGTTCTGATTCAAATAAAACAAGTATTAATATAAAACAAATAAAATAATCATTTTCTTTTAACTGAAAATCATTATGCATCATAAAAATCTTCGTGCATCAGTATATATATTTGAGCTCAATGAATCTTCGTGCATCAGTTTTATCATGATTCAAGGGTCAAGATCTTATCTTATTTTTTTTACATTAATATTGTTTTACAATAACCAGCCCATACAAACCATAATATTTAATATATACTTTTATATAATATATACCATAGTTAATGAATAAAAAATAAAATGTCTCATATGTTTAAAAGACGGGGCTCTTATTTCCACTTTTTTTCTTCTTCTTATTTTCACCCTTTAAGGTATAATAACTTATATACAATGTACAATTGATTATTATACGGTGAAAAGGTGTAATTGTAAAATAAAATAAAAAAGAGGTAAAAACTTATTTTGGCTTCAAGGTATCAAAGTCGTATAAAATTAAATAATGTTGTCACTTTCAGTCACTGAAATGTACTGACTAGTTTATATTTTAAATAAAGAAAATTCATTAAAATTGATAAATAAATTAAGAATATTAAAATAAAAGTTAAGGTATGTTTGGATGGAAATGGAAGCTCATAAAAACTTATTTTGGCTTGAGCTTATCTATATATATCTATACTATTATGTAAAGCATTTATTTCCTTTTTTTTCAACTAAAATTTTGAAGAATTAATTTACAACATTTATCCTTTAACTCCTAAAGTAACTATACTACACTCGTTTATATCAATAACATATACCACTCGTCGCCGCCACCGCCGTCGCTACCATCGCTGCTGCATCGCGGGAGCATCTATCTAGTATTTTAAAAAAGTTTTAGCTACAAACTTTGTTTGGATGACAATTTGTTTAAAGTTTATATAAAAAAAAACTCTTAAAAATAAGCTTCTACAAATAGCTTATAAGACCAGCTTAAGCTTATAATATGCTACATTACATAAATATCTTTAAAAAGTTTTTGTTCTTACTTTATAGGCATGTCTTTTTATATATTATTTATATTTTTAAGCTTTAATTCCAACTACTTGGTTAAACATCTATATAAAAATATAACTTCAACTTCCGACTCTAAAAATAAATTTCGGTTTAGAGTTTTAGTTTTCGGCTTTCAGCTATTTGTTGTCAAACTTATCCTAAAGTCAATCGTTTGATACATGTATTTTAAATTTCTGTTTATCAATAATTATTGTAATGTAATGTAATATATCTGTCAAACACATGGATGAATACAATTGATATATACAGTATAATAATAATAATAATAATAATAATAATAATAATAATAATAATAATAATAATAATAATAATAATTAGGAGGAATATTTTACAGCTAAGCTGCATGAGTCCAAGACAAGTTGGACTTTTCAAGTCAAACTTAATGTTGATGGATAAAAGGATTGGATCGACAACCACTTGTCTCTTGGCTTTATATACCTTTGGTCATTAAAATACAACTTCATTACAGTATTGTACTTAATAAAATATAAAGAACCATTAAAATTTTTAATTAACAATATCAATTTTAGTTATCAATGAATGTAGCTCGCTTGAATACATGTTTTGTTATGATTATTGTTAGTTTGTAAATGCAATAATGCGCTTTTTATAGTTTTATATATGCATGGTAGTTAGAAAATCCACATAGAAGATTTGGGCATCCATCAAAACAAATTAGGATAAGAATAGCATTTTCCTTGGATAATGATGCATTTTTTAGGTTGTGTTATTATGCAGAAATAAAAGATAGGAATAAAATTCATGATTGTGATGGATTTCAAATAATGTGTTTGTTTGTAATTTTGAAATTGAATGTTTCTTTACATATGAAATGTGATTTCAAAATAAATAAATAAATAAATTTATTTGATTCCTTAGGGTACATATGTTTTCTTTTTAAGAAGTTTAATTATGGGTAAACTCTTCCATGGTTCTCACTACCCACAATTAGTGAAGTTAGGCCGGTCCCAACCACACGTCGTGTGGGACAACGACGTGGTTGGCACCGAGCACATCGTGGCCCGCGTCCTGAAAACTTGTCACGATTTTGACGCTTGAGGATGAGCTTCGTGTGGGCTGTATGCGTTTTTTTTCTTTTTTTTTAATAATTTTTTTGTGTTTTCTGGTTATATATGTAGATATAGATATGAATATATGATATATATTGATATGTGTCTTGCTAAATACAGCATTTGGGGCTGTAGTTAAAGTGTATAAAATAGTTGTAAACTTACCATAAAATTTAGGGGGTGAGCATCTGATATGGAAGATACAATTCTTTTATGCACGTTAACTACAACCCTTAGGGTAAAGTGTGGGTTGTCGTTTTTTTACTTTTTTTGTTTTGTTTTTTTAATTATGTAAATTATAAATTTTACATATTTGTTTTCATAAAATTTATGTTTTTTTTAAATGATTGTATAAATTTATGTTTGTAAAAATTGATTGTATAATTTACAAAATTTATATTAATAAAATATTTTTATTTAATTTTTTGTTTAAATAACTAAAAAATAAAACATTTGAGGATGAGTTCAGGATTACGTATGATTGATAGGGGAAATTCTTGGAGTGTGGCACTGATGTGACAGTGAGAATGAAATGTAATTGGAAAAGACCTTAGAACCATTGTATTATGGGTTACTTTGGTCAATTTATACCATGTTTTTTTAATAAAAAATTGCATATTCAAATATTACTCTATAAATTATGCTTTAAATTTACTTTATGTCATACTACATTATGTTTTTGTAGTAAATAAATAGAATAAATTTAAAAAGTAATTTTAGAAGTTGAATAGTGATTTTGTCGTTAAAAAAGGTGATGAATAGTGATACTCTATATATTAAAAGTTAGTTTCCTTTAAAAAAAATTTTAGATATAGATGACATATTAGAATGAGTTTTTTATTTCTCTATCTAGTTTTTGTGATAGATGAGCTTAGGATATATATCTCTAATCCATACTCCAAAACCATCACAATCTTCAAATTTAGAGTTTGGAGTATTATATATGATCTCTAACTTTTGCTCCATACTTTGATAAATATTTGGAGGAGCTAATATTTTTTTCAAATATGGGGCATCACTATTCATCCTCCACAAAAATAATCTCTCATATTTACATATTTTTTTGTTTTTATACAACGCATTAGTTAGTATAACTAATAATTAGTTAGTTTAATTTTCGATATAAGTTAATTAAGTTGGTGTGCAAAGATAAGTTATGTTAGTGTAATTATTTTGAAATATATGGTTGGAAATGAAAACTTTTGAAGGAGAAATATTTTTGAATTTTTATTTTTATTTTTTGTGAATTTAAAGATAAAAATAAAGATAATTGGAGATACCGTTAGAAAGGACACCATCGAAGATACCTTTATATTTGTCAATTGTCAATTGTCAAAGATAAACTAGAAACACAGTTTTTAAAAGAATACTAGCATAATAGTCGATACGACGGAAGTTAATATTTTTTATTTTTAGAATTCGATGACTTTTATGATGGTTTTTGTAGATGGTTTAATAGTTGAGATGATAATGTAATTTGTTACCTTTACTTTTTTTGAAAGAAAATTTTTTAAAAAAAATTAAATTATTTTTTATGTATTTTAAATTATGAAAGAGTTTATTTGTTTTTTGTAAGACATGTTTGAAATTTTCATAGTTCAAATTTTAAAAATATGGTTATAATATATAATGAATTAATTGTAAAAATGAAAAGTTTGACTAAATAAGATAAATATTATTAAGATACAAATTGTAGGGATATATTAGTTAATTCACATATCTAAATTTTAAATAATTCAATTGTTTGAGCATGGATTGTTAGGCTCAACCACGAATGAGATTTAACCGTGAAAATCACTAGACCTCCTGCCGGAGCAGTGCAAACCTAATAGCTTTTCACAAGCCTAAGGTGGTAGTGATTTTCCTAGAGAGAGAGAGTTGCAGGTTTCTCTCTCCAGAAGGAATATTGATGATTTGACAGAGAATGTATGAGTGATAAATGATTGATTGAATGAATTATCTGACAGCAAACGATTGCCTATTTATAGGAGTCAGATTAGGGCAACCTCGTACAATGGGCCACTTTATGGGCCGTGTCGTTTGTGGGATTTTACCTTAAAGTATACTCAGAACGACAATCTACGAGGTATCGAACATTCTATAGGATTATTGTGTATGATATAAGTGTACTAGTGTCTTGTCATGTTATCCAACCTAGCACAGTACATATATATATTTTATGCATGTAATGACCGTCCTAAGTCGGCCCCTCCAATATATTACCCATACATGCATATATAAGTATGCGCTGGTGGGCTTCTTCAGCGGGTTTGTTGATTGGGCCGGTCTATTTTGATTAAACCCTAACGTGAATATTCGTCATATATACATTCTGTCCTAGCTTGAGTCGGCCTTAAGTCGGCCGGCCGCATATATATATATATATATATATATATATATATATACATATATGTCTAAGTCTCGAACACATACACATCTAGGTAAGGGCGGCCTGCTTGGTTAATAACCCACCACCATTGGGCCGGCTCATTATCTTGAATACCTAGATCATTTATATATTTATGTAGCCACAGCTTTGCTAGACATTCCTCTAGCCCTGCCGACTTAAGTCGGCCCTTCATAAAGCCATTCCCTTCACCTTCAATAACCATCTAAAGTTGGACTTAGGGCCGCCCAACCCTCGATCCGTATACATATATATACACTTACCATCTAACGTCGGAGTACACATATATATACATGCCATCTAGGTCGGACTTAAGACCGCCCATCCTTAGATTCGTACACATACATATATACTTGTGCACACGTATTAGATCGGCGCTTTGAAGGGATACCGTACCTCATCATCAATATCCTTGGACAATTTTTTATAAAAAAGTATAAATAATATTAATTTTATATTTTTTTTTAACAATAAATTTGGACTCAACGGCATTGCCTATTCATATACCGAACTCCAATTCTAAGAGAAACTCATTCTAAGAAAGTCCCTAGCATTTTGCTCATAACAAAATTTGAACCCAAAACTTATAAGGGAGGAGGGTGTGGAGCTCGGTTTGGGTGAAACCACACGGGCACACCGCCCCTTCCTATTTGGTTTGGATGTGGGTTGAAGGTTTTCGGTTTCCCAAACCGATGAGCATAAACTTGTGGTTTAGTCTTGGAATGTGAGTTGGAGGCTTTGGTTTGCATGCAATGTCTAGTATATACCACTCCTTCCATTTTGGTTTGAAAAGTGAGGATTTGACATGGCCATATTCTATTGGGGAGTGGTGACATGACAATTTGGTTTGGTTCTCACCACTCCCTCCCCCTAAGTCTCAAATCCACTAAATACCAATCCATTTATTAATTTTCTTTTTCAAACATGAATAGTGGATTTAATCAAAAGGCATGTGATCTCATTAATATGTACGGTAGAAACTCATGATCATCATTTAATGTCGTTCGCATACTAAAGTGACTAGTAATATTTAAAGTTGATCGTATGTTTATCTTTTATAAATTCTCAACATACGTCGATAAACAAATCAAGAGAATAGAAGTTAGAGGTAATTGCAAGATTGGTCCCTGTAGTTTGTATGTTTTAGCAATGGAGATCTTTTTTCAAGTTCACTGGCAATGAGAGTCCTTAAATCAAGAATTTTTTCAACCTTAATCCAAAATTACCCAATTAACTACACTTATCCATAATATAATCTATCATATACTATATTATGAAAAATGTGAATTTAATGAGTATGCTTTTAGCATAAGAAGTCATAGATAAGATGATAAAAGTTTCACCTTGTATGCATCGACAGACTCATATCCAAGAACCACATCTCCAAACTTTCCTGAAAAAAAGATTAGAGATATGCGGTAAATTGTTAATTTTCACATGCAATTTATTTTGGGAAGTTCAAAAAATGCCCAATAGAAAGATTGGAATAAAAATACTCACATAAAGATTGATTTAGTGTGTGTGCAAAAAAAAACTTTATAAAAATAAAACAATTAAATAAAGGCGATAACATATATATGATTCACCTAATTAAAGCAAATTTATATTTTCGATCCTCCGATTATTTTAAACAATCACATATACTCCTCATTTACGTAGCATCGAAAACACTTAAGTTAGATGCTACAAGAAACATAAAGGGTATTCTCATAAATAAATCCACATAAATCTCATACATATTTACAAAATAAATGTCATGGAACTTCCATAGGTTAATGAATCATTACATATATCACATGAGCCAAACAGCTTAAAGGTAAGAATCAACAAAAAAAAAAAAAAAAAAAGTTTCTAGCAAATTCATGAAAGTCCCAAAAAAGAAAGATTCAATGATTCATCATTTATGAAAAGCAAGAAAAACTAACTAAACACATGGAGAAAGTGTACATGTTCAGTTCCTGTTAGGATAAAGGACACATAATTTGGATTTTTCTTAAAATCCACATTTATAACCAAAAATTTTTGGGAAGTTTAGAGAAGGAAAAACCAAGAAAAAAACACACGCACACAAAGGTGAGATTAGTGTGTGTTTGCACAAAAAATAAAAATAAAAAAATGGAAAGATAAGATAAGAGAATTGTGTGTACCATTCTTATCAGGAAGAAAAACAGAGATAATAGTGGCACCCCAATTAGTGAGTTTGATAGAGAAATGGCCATTGTTGAGCTCATAAATCCCTATATGTTCTTCATGTTTAGAGGCACTCACACCTCCCCATAAAAACACAAAACTACTTATGATGATAATGGTGATGAAGTAGTACAAAACACTTGGTGTTTTTTTGTACATCTTTAATATGGGCATGTAATAAATTAGATTGGAGAAAATTGTTTGGTGAAAGTGTCAAGAAATGGTTTTTTTGGGAGTTTTTGATTATAGGTGGGAATATATATATAGAAATAGTGGACAAGTAGACCAGGATCTGGAGTGGGAGTTTGGGACAGTCAAGGAACTCATGAGCCATGGGCTCATGGCAACTCTTTGAAAATATTGATTGTTTAATACTCGTATTTTTATTTATTTTTTAAGTATTTATTTATTGTAGTTTGACTCCCCATGTTTTAGATTAATCGATTTTGAATAAAAAGGACCAATGACGCTATCAGCAGCCTCATTCGTAATGTCATTAGTTGAGGTGAACATGGGTCGGCTTGGGTCGGTTTTGGCTTGAAACCAAAATTCAAACCGATCCATTCGGTTTTTAGAAAACCATCGTTGAATTCGGTTTTTCGGTTCGGTTTGGGTCGGTTTTCGGTTTTAATTTCGTTTTTTTTTTTTTTTTTTTTTTTTTTACACTTTTAGCTAATTAAGTTATAAATTTTACATTCAATTGTTAAGGGAAAAAAAATGATATAGAAACTAAAATATACGGATACTTTTTATTAACTAATTATGTTTTTTAGGTGTTAAAATTGGTATGAATTTTTATATACCGAATTGATTTTGTTGTGCATTTTCATCTAAAACATAAAATTGATTTTCATTTGTACATTAAAAAAACAAAAAGGTTTAAATATTTACATATTTACTAACCATAAGTAATAGATATAAATATAAAATGATATAAATATGAAATAAATTAAAATATACTTTGTTTGGTTCGGTTCGGTTTTTGGGTCGACTTTTGGCATATGAAACCGAAACCCGAACGGATCCGTTCGGTTTTAGCGGTTCGGTTTTCTCGGTTTTCGGTTTTTCGGTTCGGTTTTTGCTCACCCCTAATCATTAGTTATTACCACATTCATATTCATATATCTAATCACTTATAACTAACACACCACTATGGTATTAGGATGAAAATCTGGGATCAGGTTGTTTCCCCATAAAGACCCTTGCCTACGGTGGTCGTTTTTATGCTCGTCCTTCTCATCGTTGATGGATGTCATAAGCACCATTTCATTCTAGCTGGTCATCATCTTATCTCCTCTAGTTTTCGAAAGGTTTGGACGAGTGTCATTGGGGCCATGCGTTGAGGTAAAGAGAGAGAGAGTGTGTGGAGTATGGGGAGTGTATGTGTGTGTGGGTTTATAATTTTTTAATTGGAGATGAGGTGAAGATGCGGGTATGATAGGGGGTAGTTTTTAGATGTGTCTTGGAGAGAGAAAGCTGATGTAGCAGTCAAGACGAGGGGATGGCGGCGTCATTATAGGGAGAGGCCTAAGAAGCTCGCGGTCTTGGATTAGGATATCTATATGATATAAATCTTAATTAGTTTCCTCGCTAAATGGTTGTGGTGTTTTAATACTGATCAAACTAAGTTACGAAGGCTGATCATTAATGCTATACATGGTGATGGTCAAGAACTCTGTATTGCACCTTGTGATAAGCGAACTTTTGAGGTCTAGCGAAATATTCGCAAGGTAAATGATTTGTTCCTACATCAAAACATTAATCTCTCGCTGCCTATATTTAGTGTACCACTTCCTAATCAAGCTGGGCAAAGCCGAATGGTTTGGGATGGTGGGGGTAATGATCAGGTTTTTTCTTTTTCCTCTTGTAGAAAAGTTTTATGTCAACCGAATGGGTTTGGGACCTGGGTGTTTGCTTGGAATTAATGGATTCCACTTAAGGTTAACGTTTTTGCTTGCAGAGCGAGACTCAATCGACTTCCCACAAGAGATAACTTGGTGAGAAGGAATGTGTATGTGATGTGTGACTTATGCCCATTGTGCAACGAGGTCGAGGAATCACTTGATGACTTCATGTCCCTTGGTTATTGATGCTTGCTATAAGGTGGGTGAATGGTGTAAAATACCTCCTATATACGCTTTTTCAATAAGGATTTGTTGGAGTTGCACTCATTTTCCCATGTGATGAAGAAACGTATGGTATACTCGGTTATTTTGGTTACTTGTTGCAAATATGGAAGGTAAGAAATGACAAAGTCTTCAATGGAATCCTGATGGATGCGCAACAGGTGGTGCAGGAGGTTCAAACTTTGGGCCTCGATTAAACTTGACATGGGAAATATGGAAAGCTTTTCGTTTCTTGTAAAATTCATTTTGTTTTGTTGTTGTGTGTATAAATCACTTGTAATAGTTCTATAGTATCAATGAAAGTTGCCTTTCGGGGGGAAAAAAAAAACACACTAAACACACCATTATCAATGGATCAAATCACTTCCTCTATTACTTGATTTTTTTTATTATTATTAATTAACTAAACACAATAATTTGAAAAAAAACACATTTATAAAATAAAAGTATTACATTAACAAAATTAAAATTTAAAGTAAAATGAGATAGTGTGTAAAATGAGTTTTTTTTTTTATAAATATTTGACAAAATTGTTGTAGCTTTCAAGTGTATTGTATATTTATAGAACAAAAAAAACATTAAAAATATATATTAAAAAAATTAACGGGATCAAAGCCGTTCCCAACAACCAAAAAACCAAAAAAAGCTCATACGCAAGCCCACTCCATTCATCCCTCACTTGTCGGTATAGCGATGAGTTAAAACCGATACCCAACCGAGAGGGTGTGCTAGTGGCGTCTGTTATGGAGCAAACTGATGAGCTCACTAACTAGGAAACCAAAGTCCCCCATTGGCACCACCCGAATTGTCTTTCTCCATCTTCTCTTAATCATTTCATGTATCACCGGTTTTGTTGTAAAAAAGACTTTTAGGAGAATATATAAAAGGATTTATCATTACTCGTTTAAAATTTTGTCCTCTATCAGGGTTTTGATGTGCATTCCCAATCCATGCCTAATATAGTGTTTTTGCCTCTGGTAAGAATTTCATCCATTATAATCGGTACAAATGATGATACATTATTGTGGATGGAATTTAATATATTTTTTGTTGTTGATAATTATAGTGCAATACTGAATACTGGTATAATAGGTCGGGCATTTAGTGACTCATTCTTTGTGCAAAGTCTAACGACTATTGCATTACAAATGTGATGCTCTAGATTGCGTAAGACCATTCAGTTCGATAAAAGAAAAATATGCAAAGCTTGAGACGGGTTTGATATTCAAACTTGTAAATATTATAACCACCACTAGTATTAAAATTGAATATCAAAAATTCAAATACAGCCAAAATGGACTTTTTTCTTTTTGAAAAATATATACATCCAAATTGGAAAAAGAAATACTAGTAAAGATTATTATTGTACAGCACAATATATATAACGTTCAAATAGACAATGCATATGATATGATATACCCGTTACGTGTAAATGCGATGCAGCGCATATTCCAGCAGCCCAACCCCACGGGCCACGAGGGACCACTCACCCCCACCCCACTTGTTATTTTTTTCTTAGACTGGTATTAACTATTTTCTTTTAGTTTTTATTTACGAAAAGTCTTCGTGTTGGAAACCCTCTAGGCAAAGGATCGCCATGGAAAGACACAAAAAACAGAATAACAAGTTAGATCGAATACATTTATGTCAAATACTTGTTATATCAAACTAATAACATGGGAAAACATTATCAATTTATTGAAATTACTTGTTTTTTTTTTTAATTTAAATAGACATCTACGAAATAATATGTTTCCTGAACATAACATAATAGTCATTTTAGAAGCGTTTTTTTCCTCTTCAATTTAACATGAAATATGTTTATTTGTACTTTGTTTATAAATAAATGTTAATTTTCCTATCTGGAACTGGAAGAAAATAATATTTTTACATTTTTTGGAATATATAACGGATAGTCATGTCAAAACATCCAAACTTAATTTTCAAGTGTGAAAAAAAATAATTTAAAATACTGCCCAAAAAAAAAACCCAATTTTGTAAAACCTGAAAGGAAAACGGTCCTTTAGAATAAGTTGTTAGACTCAAATGTACATGAAGTATCTCATGATCATTTTCAAACTCTTTCCCTATCATGACTGAGGGATCCTATAAACAGAATTAAAAAAGCCCTTCAGTTTTTCTAATTATTTATTATTTCTCCATCAGAAACCAAATCAAACTCTCTACCCAAAAAACCAAAAAGCAAACCCATCCAAGACATTTGGGTAGGGGACCTTTGTAACGCTATACCTATCCAAGACATGAGAAAGCAAACCCTTTAAGACGTTACCAGAATTCGAACTCGGGTTGGGCACATCAATTGAGGTGTTATCAGTTCTTCGGCCGTTGGGAAAAAAAAAAAAAAAACATGAAGCATGGGCTAATAAATAGGATAAGAATTATCTCTAAGTTATTCGACTTCGACCTGAGAGATAAAATAGTAACAAATAAATGTCTGGTACCAAAAAAGAATTTTCTAATAGTCAAAAAGTGATTAGCTAAGATCGTCTCATCTTTACGTAAATTAATGTATGTTGGTATAATAAATTACAAACGCATACAATCACATAAAAACCCAGAAAAATAAAATAAAAGGAAGCGCTTAAATACAATATCACAATCAAAATCACACGCCCAAGATGCTCAAACCAAATAGAAAAACACATCAATAATCTTTATTATAATGGTTACAAAACAAACCTATGGCTGCCTCTATTACTGTACATTCCAACAACATTGACTAACAACACTCATAAAAAGTAGAATAAAACGATAAAAACCGCCTACAACCAACATCAGTTATACGTTAACTACGTAATAATCTACCACAACACAAGTTTAGACAACAAGAAACGGTCCATACCAAAAAACTGCGAAAGATACTTTCAGTTACTGCAATACTCTCAGTTACTGCACTCATCTCCTCCACCCTCCCGAGACCACCTTTTCTGAAGAAGTATCAGCAAAGCAACATAATTAGTAGACAGCAAATTCAGCCCAGTTACTGGTCAATTGAGGTTATATTTATCTTTTAACGGGTCAGATCTGTCAAATGGGTTATTTTATTGCATAAAACCAGTAAAATTCTAATAATTAAAACAATAGTGCAACAATATAATTTTGGTAATCATATGACACTATTTTTGTAAAACGGATGAACTTTTTTGGCTTAATCCAACCTGACCAGTTTCAACCCACACATAAATTGCTTATTTGTTGACCTGAACCCATTTTGCCTGTTACCGAAACATGACCAACCCACCCATCTTGCCACATCCAGTCATATGTTACTTGGGAATGGAAAACAATTAAAGAAACACAACTGGATTTGAAGATGGAAATAAAAGTAACAACTGGTGGGGTTTAGGAAGGAAGTTTGGTGAGAAAATGACATGCTTACCATCTCTTGGTGAAATCTGTGATTTGTTAATTCTGCTCCCTCCTTTGCCATTAGCTTGTAAAGGTTTCTGAACACGAGGTGACTGTAAGCTAAGTTTACCAGTGGAGGAAGGCAGAGAATGCCGCCTGACAAAACCATTTTCAGCTCCATCTTCTGCAGCCTTTGCAGCTGCTTGTGCTCTAAGCTTAGCCTTTGCCGATTCAGTTGCTGCCATGTAGCTTGGCATGGTTGGTGTGTTCTGCGAGACACTTTCAGGATATTCCTGTTTTGATGGTAAAGACTTTCTCCTCCGTGTTTTATGATTTTCCTTGCCATTTGACTCCACATTTTCAACCTTCCCATTGGTTTCATTTTCAACAGATAGTGGCTCAACAGGAGGATTAACATCAAATGGTTTGTCTTCTAGAGGTAGAGCCAGAAGTGATTCTGGATCAGGTTCTTTAGCCACAACATTTACATCGTTTATTTTCTCAGACTCTAATTTTTCAGATGGCCCAGCAGCAGATACTGAAATTTTCCTAAGACTGCGCTTCACTTTCTCGAGTTCACTATAAGATTGGTCTTCCACTGGTTCTGCTTGAAGCGTTGATACTTTCCTTGCAGTACGTTTGGGCTTTTCATTTTCGGAGGAATTCGAAATATTATTATTACTACTATTATTGTGATCAAGATTTGGCATAGGAACTCTGCGGACACTTCTCTTTGGCCTTGCTGTTTCTGTTTCTTGAGAGAGTAGTTTAGTTTGTTTTCTTTTTGGTTTTACATTAAGGATCTTTTTGGGCTGGGGAAGTGGTTCCCAGAAGTTGGATGATGACCAACGCTCAAGCCAGTTCCTAACTGAATTGGGTTCGGCTGGATCATACTGGATGTTCAAGGACATGGTACTGTTTGATGAAGCAACAAGCTGAAAAAAGCAATAAAGCAAGTAAGACATTCACATAGTAGCAATAGCAATGGTATTGTAACTTTCATGTTCGAGAGTACCTTAGCCCCAAAAGCATTTTTTGATAGCTTCTCCGATTTGAGAGAAGTTTGAAGCAGGTTGGCCCGTTCCTTGTGCTAAAAAAAACATACAGAAGGATCAGTTGCAAACAAAATAAAGCATCATTAATCAGATAGAGGAGGATTTCCCATTTGAAGTCTCTAATTTATGGGGAAAAAAAAAAGTTTAACAATTAATTATGGTATTAACCCAGATGAACCAAGGTATTGAAACTGATTGTAATTTATGGTCATCAATGGGGTTTGAACAGACTTTCCAAGATTTAACTTAAAAAAGCATGATTTAGAAATTTATGGATAATCAATGCTACGAGCATCAGAAAGTGTGACGGGGGAAACAGCCTTATCAAAGTAGCCGAACAAAGAATATGTATTAAAACGAGTGAAAAGATATAGCAGAAGCGAGCTAATCAAGTAAGAGTATCATGGAATGAGTAAAAAGAGTTACCACAGGTTCTCCTGAAATTCTCTTCTGGAGCAACTGAAAACCATTTCCAGAAAGTCTGACCCTTTGTCCACGAACAAGTGCCTGAAGCTCTACAATTGCCCGCATACAGCTTAAAGTGGCAACAGCCTGTCTCCTTACCAGGTGACCACGAACTACCGCTTGAAGTCTTATAATGCCTTTGAGGGCCCAAAATGCCCTACGAGCCTTCACAGAGTTATCTATATTAGTAAATTGAAGATTGGAATAGCAGAATACATAACATAACATAACTAGGGGGAAAAAAAATACTAGATAGAAGATTCAAAAAGACATACATGCACCAAACAAATTGTGGGATGTTGGGCTTATAAACATCTCAAAGAACAAAGCAACAGCATAGGTTCATGTTGTAAAGTGAAGAATGCACACGCCAGCAGAGACTTACTGTTACGTTTTTGCATAAGAACAAGAACCCAAAAAAATAAATAAAATACCAGTCTCTTATTACACTGGTACTGGAATCAGACTTCTTTGTAACAGTTCGGAGTTAACAGGATTTTTAGCTAAAACCACCCATAACTAATTAATTAGCATTTCATAAATAACTTATAACGATTATATAAGGTCATAAAGATAACTAATTAATCAGAATGATAGGGATATAGATTTGAACTTCATGACATATCTCACTATCTTCAGTTAAGTTTCGCACTGTCAATAGGAAATCAAAGAGAATTCCAAGAAAAATACAATGTGTTAACAACAATTAAACTCTATTATAAACTCCTGTAGCAACCAAAAGCGCAGTCTAATCAATTCTAAAACATACCAAATATCCCCTGAAGGCTGCCTGAGCCTTTGTAGCTGCCTGCTCTAGTCTGATCAATTCGTCATCACTTGCAGCATCTAAACCCAAGGTACTTCTTATATTGTCAGCTGTGTCATGCATTAAAATTGCACTGGAGCTCTTCTCCAATTGTGTGTTTCCTCCGTTTACATTGATGACATGACGAACTGGGCTAGATATCACTGTAGAATCAGCACCAATATCCTTTGACTGTGACTTGATTGCAATCGAAGTCTTTTTCTCTAAAGTAGCGTCCTTCAAAAATAACAAAACATTAGAATCCAGCTATTTATTTTAAGTTGCTAATTCTGAAAAAACATACTTTTATTTTTTTCTTTGATGTGAATAATAGCATGACAAGCACTCAATGCACAATGCTTTTATTTTGCCACATATGACAGGTATGACATGATATGCACCTCATGACTGCAACTGCAGAGGCTCTTCTGGCAATTTTAACAACCAAAAAGCATATAGATATAACTAGTTTTGCATAGTCATACTCATAAATTAGTCTTAAATCAGATTATATCGGCATATCCATGCATAGAGATAAGAGAGATAACAATACCACATATCAATATGGCACTAACAACTCAGTGAAGTGAAAGTTAAAAATTTTGGACCAGGTGGACAAAGAACAAGAGTCTGAAATTGGTTCACAAGTAGACCGCAGTTATATCTTCGGGAGGTCAACACATTACACATATTTGACAACTCTGATAAAGATCACAGAGTCGAGAAGCACTCATGCATAGCCGTATAATGTGTCTAGAACACTAGAAGTGATAACATAACATCTTATGACCATGATAAACAGATATTATCACCAAAGAGAGGATTGCCACAGACTCTGAGTGAGGGCAACAATGAAATTCAGATAGTCAATAAAGATATCAGTCCTAAAGTTGTAGGCAAGAATAACATAATTGTTCAAGTGCAGGTTCAGCAAATTGATAACCACATATTGAGAACCAATCCATACCGGCTCAGCTGCACAGAAAAAAAGAGCAACAGGACATCTACGAAAATACAAGTCCCGCCCCCAAGCTTATGCCAAAGAGTAAGTGGTCAAGTTTTTGTAACAGCATATTATATATGGTTCTTGCAATTACTTACTTTCGAGAGATTAGACTTTGATGACTTCTTCCCAAAAAGCACAGTCTTGATCCACTTTCCAGGAGACTTCCCCATCGCCGATAAATAGATTTTACAAGCAGTGCAACCTCAAAAGTTCCTGGAATTCCATAAACAAACTCTTAAGTCTTAACAAACTAGACAGTAAAGGGCATAGAAACCCCACGTAACAAAAAACAAACGAATCCACTCATACACACATCTATATACGACTCAAATTTAACATTCAGAAATTCATTTTATCCGTCACTTATCCATGAATTCATTGTCGGAAATACATTCCAGACAACGAATTCTGTCAGTGATTTTTTTTTCCCATGGCCAAAGGGACTATCAGACAAATTCTCTAGCACTACGCATAATTCAAACGACCCACGATACACACATTCAATAATAATAACAATAACAATAACAATAATAATAAAATACAATCAAAAAATTATTTAATAATAATAACGTTATATATAAGCACGAAATTAAAGCAATTTATATAAAAAAAAAGTAGCAGATATTATTATTATTATTATTATTAATTATTAATTATAAATGTAGAAATGTAGATCTAGAAATGTAGCACCTTAATATTATTATTATTAATTAATATTTCAATAAATAAAATGCTTAAAACCCTAACCTGCAATATTAACTAAACTAGAGGGGAAAAAAAACAAAAACACAGATAAAAATGAATTATTAATTAACGAAATACAACAAAAACAAGAGGGAATTGAAGTATAAAGTGAGCTGAAATGGAAAAAAAGTTTGTTGGAATGTTGGGAATACCTTTTTTCAGAGTAGTTTTGAGTTGAGTAGAGCATGAAGCCCTATTTATTCTGTCTCTCTGTCTGTCTGTCACTTTGTGAAGTGAAAAGTTGTGTGAGAATGAGTGTATTTTTTTAGTTATGCTGTCAATATCTACATCAATTGTTGTTGTTGGGACTATCATGTCACTCAGTCACTCTAATGATACAAAATTTGGAATTTCAACGCTTTTCTTAACCCTTTCTTGGATTATCTTTTCATTCCGAGGGCCAATATGTTCTCGGTATGGAGCATCCTGACATCGGTATTCGGTGACACTACCTTTTTGCAATCGATGAAGCATCGGTTTCGTAAATGTTGAACTGATCGGTGCGGATCAGTGGCGAAGCCAGGTAAAAAACTTTGGACGGGCCAAATCTAAAAATCGTGTAATAAAAGCTACAATTTTTTTATTTGGACGGGCCAATTACCTTATGGGCTAATTTTTATGAGAAATATACATATAAATAATAGGGTTAGTAAGAAGGTCAGGGCGGGCCTTGGCCCATCCAAGTATATACTTGGCTTCGCCCCTGGTGCGGATACACCGATGGAAAGGAACATTGGGGTCGTTGGTAAGTGAGCTTTTTGACCCTTCTTTTTTATTAAAAAAAATGGACTTGGAATGTGCTTTAATTTTTTGTTTATAAATACTATACCATTTTCACCTATTTAACACATCTTTTTTTAAAAACTACTATCTCAAAACAACAAAAAAACACACATCTTCAAATCCAAAACAATGGAACCAAAAAGCAAGAAAACATCAAAAACAAATCAACCTCGAGTTCAAATGGACCAAGCATCGACATCGCACCGTTTCATCCCCTGCAACCACAATACCCAAATCCTCCCCAACAACCAACAACAATGCGATTTTGGTCAAGTTTTTTTTTACTTCAATGGATTCACTACATACCCGTGCAAATTTGCACCGAGGTGTTTTTGTCTTCCACCCGAACCTCGCATAGAACTTGTTGATGATGAAGATGAGACCCCTAATGAAGCATTTGACGATGTTCGTGATCCCGAGAGTGAAGAGGAGGCACCCTTTGAAATTGATGTTCGACTAATAGTCAAAGGAAAAGGAACAAAAGCCCCAAGTAGCTCATGGAGTGGCGAGGATGAAACTTTTTTGGCAAAAACTTACTGTAATAGTGCCACTTGTCACAATTTGTATGACAAGGGCACTATTCATCACCATTGTCTTTAATATATTAAATAATGATCCTTACAAAAAATATTTTTACCATATACAAAAATGTATGCATCATATAACTGTACAGTACAACCATATGATGCATATATCTTTGTGTATGATAAAAATGTTTTGTTTAAGGCTCACCTCCCTTAATATATATGGTAATGGTAATATTAATGGTAATAATGGTAATTCTTAAGGTAATATAGCATTGAAAATTAAATATTTTTAAAATTAAAAAAGGGTTACGTCACGGGATCACCCACGTACTTTTCCCTTTGTACACATATACCCATTTTACTTTTTTATTGATAAGTATCACCCGTAAACTTTTAAATTTTGTACCAATATCACCCAATCTTCAAGATTTCTTCAAAAACCCAGATTCCGGTGGTCGGAAAA
>JAOEHQ010048939.1:0-20900 GCA_025447715.1 Asclepias incarnata
GCCATTATAACTGAATTCTCAGCTGCGGGTAACATATGCATGTTTCTCAACTCGAGTAACTTTGATTTAATATAACAGCGATACCATCTTGCAAAGGGCGAGGGTATGGGGAGTAACTTTGATTTACATGCCTGACTTTAAATTTAAATTAAAATTAGTCTGCCGACATATAGAGCAGCATAACCAATACCCAATCAGCAAGACCTCCCAATCACGCCCACTGGTGGGCAATAGGGGATGTAAACAATCATACCTCTACCCGAGGAAGCGTAAGGATATTGCTTCTATAGAAACCTCCCACATATATTATTACCCTAATTGAAGAAAAAATATTACATTTGTGTGTTTTCAATTATATGATCAAAAAAGAATATATTAACAAAGAATGATGAAAATTGGTACCTTCAATACAAGGCTTCAAGAAATCTCCAGTTTCGGTACTTTCATCCAATCTAATTATAGTGTTAATGGCATCATTAGCTCTATCCCAAAGGGTTTCAAGATCCATATACTCTACCTATTCAAATTAAAATACATACAACAAAAAAGCATTACAACTAACAAAATTGGTAAGAAAAACACTAAAGTGAAATTAGATTCTCTGTGTATTCTAAAGTAAAAGTCTACTTTTCTGGTGACCCCCTCCAAATAAATAATAACTGTTGTTGCTTTCTTCTTTTGAACTCAAAAGCCCAAAAGCAAAAAATCAAAAAAAGAAATAAAAATATAAAAACTTTAAAAACTTACCTTTGATATCATATCATCAACTCAATATCTGTACAACAAAAATCAAAACAAAAAAAAGAAAGAAAAAAGATATGGTGTAACGAAATCAAGAAATGGTGTTTACAAGAATAAATGTTGTAACGAAATCAAGAAATGTTGTCATGTATACTTGCAATAGGTTTTCCAGTGACAACAGCAGGCGGGTGTCCATGAAATTTGAAGTATTCATCCAATATCCATGCCATTGTCTGTTCAAACACCATAACCATAAGCCATTTTTTATGTTTTAAAATATAACATACTAACAAAAATGTATCGAGCACAAACCTGGAGATTGGTTCCCATATCAGGTGCGAGAACATCGGTGTGGATTCCAATGAGGTCGTGAATCTTTTGAAATGAAATACTAACCTCAAAAGTAGATCGGTAATAGATCGACGTAGATGGCAGCGGCGGCGGCCACTGATGCCGTAAGAATTAGATCGACCGTTGATGGTGGTGATGGCGAAGCGGTTGAGTGTGATTAAGTTTATAGAGCATCCAAGAGAGAGAGAGATTGAGAAGGGGGCGGAGCAGCATCGAATAGAGATAGAGATTGAGCGGGGAGATGATTTGCAGAGAAAGAGAGATCAGAATATCGAATAGAGAGAGATTGAGAAGGGGAGGTGATTTGAGATTGGAGGGTAATTTTGACAATTCGCATCATGTAATTCAACAGGGAGGTGGATAATTTTTATAAGGGAGTATAGATATAGTAAAGTTACGTATGGTACAAAAAAAGTCAGAGACACTCAACCTTATCTCTCTTTCATTTCAATTTCACACCTAATCACTCCTTTTCATTTCTCTTTCTTTTTCTTTTTTATCTCTGATCTATACATATTACTATTATTTTCTATCTATATGACTATATATCTCCCCCCAAATCTGAACATAACGATCATCTTCATCATAACGATCGCCACCAGGCCCACCACTGAAATCGGATTCCGGTAGATCCAACAGACGATGAGGATATCGCCACCTCATCACCTCCGTGGTTCCTTCGACACCACCAGATGCATCAGAAGATGTATGTTTGTGTGTTTGTAATTCGAGGTTTTGTATGAATCTGAATTTCTTCTAATTATGTAAGAATTAGTTAGTGTTTTGTATATGGGTGTTTTTATATGAATCCCGTTTTTGTATATAAATTTGTGTTTCCATCTTCAGAAAAAAGAAATTTAATATATAGATATAGAGATTGATATGGATATGGTCTGAGTTTACATCACCAGAAAGGAGAAAGAAAAAAAAGTAAACAGGTTCCTTAACAGGTTTCTTATCGTGTAACCTGTTAATTTTCGTGTCGTGTTCGTGTTTGAGAAAAATGACACGATTAGTTATCGTGTCGTGTTCGTGTTCCACCCTAACAGGTGTCGTGTCTTATCGTGTCGTGTCTTAACAGGTCGTGTCGGACCTGTTATGCCAGCTCTAGCCTACACTACTCGCCGCCACCACCACCCGCCGCCGCCACACCGCGGCTACCACCGCTGCCGCCACCACCATCACCGGCATATCGCGCGGACATTCGTCTAGCACAAATTTAAACTTGCATATTTAACGTATAACATTTAGGCGATTAAATCAAGTGAGCTAGGTAATATACTCGTAAACAACCAACTTGTGTTAATTGATAACCAAAACACTAATGTAGAGAGAAGATACAATACATATTTGACATAACTAGTGGGAACTAAAATTTTTGCTTAAAACCTGTATTAATTGATGTCACAAAGTTTTTAATTATATATGTGTGTTTGAAAAAAATAAATGAAGAATAACTTGCATATTATATTATTATTGTAATTTAGATGTAGATAAAGATGATATCATGTTTTGATTTTTTCTCTTGAAACACTGATTTGTATAATTCACAGTATTATATTTAATATAATAGACTTAACATATTTGATTCATTTTAAAAGACTTCGTACATTCTTTCAACCTACGACAAAGTTGTATCGGTGTCAGTATTAATAAAAGTAATGAAAGTCTGAAATAAATAATGACACGAATAGATGGTCTATTTCACAGTATACATATTTGAAAATTGAAATTCAAACCACCACTTACATGACATAGTACTCATACATTTTTGATATATTAATAAGATGTCTTAGGTTTAAACCTTCGAAAATAAAGATCTAAAGTCCCCAAGAAAAGGGTTCACGAAGAATTACAAAAATACTTCAAAGTGAAAAAACTCGTCCTCACATATAATAAACTAGGAAAAACTTATTTGTTTAAACTAGACAGAAGCCCGCGCGATGCGACGGAGATGGTGGTAGCAGTAGCGGTGGCGGTGTGGTAATGACGGCGACGGGTGGTGGTGGAGGTGGCGGCGGTGGCGATGGCGGTGAAGGCGACGGGTGGTGGCGGAGGCGATAGCGGCGACGGTGGCGGTTATTAATGTAAAAATAATTTATGTAAAAAAGGGTAGTGTAGTTATTTTAAGGGTTGGGGGATATATGTTGTAAATAATAGTTATTTTAAGGGTTGAGGGATGCATATTATAAATAATTTCATTAAGGGTATTATAGGTATATTAGATGGAGTTATTTAAATTAGTTAATAAATGATAGTGATAATTTAGAAAATTCAGTAGACTTTTTAAAAAATAAAAATAAATGTTCCTCCTTTATTAAGAAGTTTGAGATATATAATTTATAATTTCTATTGAGGAACACTTGTCTATAGTCGAGGGATGAAATTGATAATTCTCAAACCCGGCCCAATGCATCAAACATTTGATGATTGCACCCTTTGCTCCCAAACACAGTCACAAGATGAAGATACATACAAAATATGAAACTCCTTCATGCAAAGGTCCGTTTTTTATCTTCTATTTTCAAGATTTTACTTCTAAATTTTTTTCACAATCAAGAATCTTGGTGTTCTTGATTTTACTGTTTTCATGGTGGTAATTATTAGCAATTTAACTGGGGTTTCATTAGGCTTTTGCTGAATGGTAGTAGTTATTCACCATTTATGTTAAATAATTTGACTCTTGTATTCTTGAAGGTCTCATATTAGTGCAAATAACGGCATAAAAAGGCATTCGACTTTTTAAGAATTCTATGGGGTTCTTTTGTGATTGCATATTTAAGTGCTTATCTGATTATTCGTTATTTTTACATCAAATTATAAGCATTACTTGAAAATGTTTATCGAATAAGCAAATTAAAATACGTAATATTGGATAGCTGATCCATTATCGATCCCCACAGACAGGTCGAATAAGCATTACTTGACACTCTAGTTAAAGGGACATGAGGCCGTGAGCCTTTTATGCTTGCATGTCCCTCCCACTAGGCTATCTGGTTATTTTTTAAGCAAATAAGCCATTTAAAATAAGCATTCCCACCACTGTTAGACTGCCATAGTTTCCGATCTCACCGAGACCACCATATTTTTTTCTTTTTTAAAGAACTTGACAAATGATGAATACCGGAAGCCATCCAAATGGGAAGTTTGGAAAAGTTGTGTACTTTTTTATGTAGTTTGACCCCTTTACTCGACTCCTGAAAGCACAACATACAGGCGAGTTTGTGCTTTTATCTTAAAAGTATCTTATAAGGAGTAATATTCAACACATTCATGCTTTAGGATTTCTAATACCATTGATTTTTAGTTCATTAACATAAGACCTTTCAGAAGGATATCAATTCAGATGTCACATATTCTAACAAAGCATAATTCGTTGATACTAGTCCAAGAAACTATAAGTATCCATTTTGCTACTCGATTACAACTTGGAGACTACTCGATGCAATCGGGATAGCTTTTGCTATACGACTTTTGTAGATGCCCACAATGTTAGATACCCAATCTTCATTGCTCACTAAGCTATCTTGGTCGCTTCCGGAGTTATGAATGTATAAGGTTTCCAAGACCATTGCTTTTTTAAGTAAGAACTTCAAGATCTCGACCTCAGTTGTTCGCCCAGTAAACCCGTAAATGGTTATCTTCTTAAGAGAGTACTGCAAACAGTCAACTGGCAAATCTTGCACTTCCCAGTATTGGTTTTCTTCAAAGTTGAACATCTCTGGGCTGAAACCTGCCTGTTGATTAAACAATTTCAAATAGTTATTCAATCTTAGCATTAGGATGTCGATTTTTGGAAAGAAAGTATTATAGTTAAGTTCTCACCCAAATGAGACTTTTGGCCTGACCACCCATATGAATGTTTATAGTTAGTGCCTCTAGATTTGAGCAACTTCTTAATAGGCAATATATTCCGGGGAGTTCTTTCTTGATGACATAAACATCTAACATTAAGTTCATGATGCTCCGAAGGTGAAGCAAGTACTCCCAAGGGCTAGGCTGCCATGTAGATAGAACCTGAAATTATAATGAAATAGTTAAGATAACAGTTAGTTATTAACGATAGAGGAGGTGATCTTAGACCATTTATTTAAAACAGATCAGTTTGATGAAAGATAAACAGGTCAAAAGGTTTTATAGTTGCTCTGAGTATTCTTAAGTGCTGGACAAGAAGTATTGGTTTTTTAACTCGACCAACTCGTTTGACCCGTCAAAAATGTTACCTGGCTTTTGACCTACAACCCAACTGCCCAACCTGCTGATCTTGCCACCTATGTCCTTATGTATCGAGATAGTAACTTACCTGAATGCACCAGCTGACTAACACTAAATTCGGACAATGATCCAGACAATTAAGGAGTGATGACAAAAAGATTCCTTGAGACTCCTCTGCAAACGGGAAGCTGAAGTTGATGTCAATTTGTACAAACAATAACTTAGTAGCTTTTCCTATGGAGAAGTCCATCAGGTAAACTCCTTCAAAGCTGAAGTCCATCAAGCTTGGTGCTGTAATAACCACTGGGAATACCAACTCCGTGCTTGTCATACAGTTCATTATGCACAAATACTTGATTGTGAGTTCTTCCTCACTCACAAAAAACCACTCTCCGGATGTACATTTTTCAAGCAATAAGTTTTCTAGTACTGGGAATTTGGATAGCATGTTTGTAATTGTGTTGTCAAGCAAGTCGACGTTTATCAAATACAAGTACTTTAGAGATTCGAAAATTCCAAGAGTAGATGCTTTGAACTGGCAGAAATGTAGCGTCATGGTGGTCAGCACCTTTGGTGCAAAAGGTTGACTAGGGAATGCATATAAGGAGATAGGGCTTCTCCACCATACTCCGAGACCACTGGTACTATAGTACTTGAGATCTTCGTTCCCATCGAAGTTCAGGTCAAGCTTTTCTATGTTTCTTGTCAATGCAAACTTCACCCATTTGTCAATCAAAGAGACATTCCAGGAATGGTGATAGTAGTTCAATGAAAGTCGGAAAACTTTGATTGTAAATCCCGAGTGTAACCGGATGGCCCTGTTCACAAATCGAGTAAATCTAATTCTTGGTGCTTCTACACAGTTTCGATAGCACTTTCTAGGAATACCTAGACCGGCAAAATGAACTGTTCTTTTTGGCATAGCACCAACGCAATGAAATCTACCACAACTAGGACAGAAGAGGCTCTCTTCGATTGGATTTCTTGCCATCACAAAATCTATCTCTGGTACATATGTCCATAGGTATTGGAAGTGCTTTGAGACTAGGCTCATCAGTACCCAATACTTGAAAGGCAAAAAACTGAATATGAGGAGTATAACGTCAAGCGGTAACTGACTTATATGATCGATTTCATATGTATGTTGGCTTTCTTCACTGATATTTCTGCTAATTATTCCAAGGTTACGTCGACCAGTTCTTGCCATTCTCTTGTTGAATTATGATTCTTTTTGATCAGGATCTGAAGACAGTAGATATAGTTAATCAGATTAACAGATCTTATTTGGACTCGTTCCAGCTATCTTTATATTCAAGTTTAGATTTTCATGGCATTGGTCCCTTAAGGTTTTTGCTGTAATGACATGAATATGTTTGTGATGAAATACTTGATTTAAAGTCAGCATATGAATAAAGATGAACGAGTGTAATAAACTGACATAATTTTAAAGTCTAATTTGTGATGGAAATAAAGGAACATAGTGATTATCTTACAGACATAACATACATGGGCAGGTATCTTATGATCACAACTATTGTAAAAATATCATTAGCAGATAGGATACACTGGCGAGAACCAAAGTATTATATGAGGATTCTTGAATGCAGATATATTATGTTAAAAAGAAAAATAGGACACATTTTTTTAGTTGACTATGAAGGTTTTAAGGTTGTGTGAAGATGCCAATTAATCCAGTTAGTAGAAACCGAGGGTGAAGAGTTATGATTATATTTGTGAAATATTAAGTGTGAATTCCACTACAAGTATCATATGATCACAAGTGTTACAGACATATCATGAGGAAAGTTGGAAACAGGACACACCGGTGAGAACAAAAATATTATGCTGAAAAGAAAAACAGTGCACATCTCTTTAGTTGAATTATAAGGCTCTAAGGATGCATGAAAATGCCAATTAACCCAATTAGTAGAAACCGAGGGTAAATAGTTATGATTATATATGTGAAATGAAATGTGTGAATCCAAATTGACAAGCAGCCTGCTTTTAAAGTTGTATTATTACCTGCGACACCTAAATTCCTAATTGTTCTAAATCAGGAATCCAGAATCCTAATACTTCTTCCATTCGTATGTGATATGATGCAAAATGTTATACACAAAGATAGGCCTAATTTGGTGAAGAATTACAAAAATAAAAAGTTAAGTCAGTGAGGCAACCATAGTAGTGGTGGACACAGTATTTTATTTGGGTTACCATAGTTTTATGAATCAAATAGAAAAGCTAATATGTTAAAATCGAAACTTAATCTCGACCAATTTTATAAAGCTTATTCTAAAAGCCAATTAATCAATTGAATCATAAATGCACATTTCAACTATTTTCTTATCTTAGTCATCATTGACGTACAAGATAATTTGGGGTTTCTGCCGCTAATTGTCCTCTCCGGTTTTGAGATTACTCCAAACGTAATAACAAAGGCGATTGCATCCGCATCTGCTTGATAATAAAATCCACATTAGATTCAATAAAATGTAATGAACATGGATTTAAATAGAAAAAATCTTGATCCAGCAAACACACTAAACTATTTCGATATTAGCCAAGATTATGAAGTATTTAAAGTATGATCGAAAATCTCATGATGGAAAGTATACCTTGAGATTTAGGAAATCAAGCCGAAGAAGGAAAATAGTTTCGTTGAGATGGAGTGAGAGAACGGAGAGGATCAGAGGCTAATGACTATGCCTTGTTTAGAGTGAGGATTTGAGAAGGGTGAGTTGGTCTAAGTGGTGATCATGGATGTAAAAATCCTATAATGCCCGGGGAAAATATTACGTGTCATCAAGTGAGTACATGTCATTAATTGTTCACCTCCTATTGATGATTGCACCGATACAGATGGTTTATGACTTCTTATTTTACTAATCTTATGACAAAATTTGGTTAATAGAGACAACTTCTCCTAAGTCTCTGAAAATTCATTTGATTAAGGTTAAACACTGATAAATTGTAATGTAAACCATGGAAGTCAAGTTTGGTCAACGGAAAACACTTGCTTATGGTTGAAAACTGGCCTCATATTGATTCTTATGCTTTCGAAGGAAAAATACAGCTGTTTATTTACCAGAGTGAAGCTTGTGAAGTATGTCATCCTATTTTTCTTACCCAGCCTTCCTGTTTCCAAATGCAGTCAAAAGATGCAGAAAGAACGTGAACCTACCATTATTGAGAAAATCTTCAAAAGATTTAATATATTCCGGTAAAGGTGAGTTATTTATTGAAGTTTGTTTTACTTTATGTTCTTCCTTGATTTTTCGATAGTACTTGTAGTTTCCCAAACAGGTTTAAGAACTTTGCCTTTTCGGTTTATGTTTTTCTAATTTGAAGATTCCAACATCTGTTTGACGTTTAATACTTTCAAGTCTGACTGGTCTGACATTTTGATTTGATACAATAACTAGTGGAAATCGCACATAGTGTAGCTTGTATTTAGCCTGCACTACAATGCACAGGTTAATTTCAACATCTATGCCAAAACTTTTTATATTCTTCATTTCAAGATCTTTGATGCCATACCATATTGATTTAATCATTACATTGTCATCTAAAATGCCAGAGTTTTAGCATTGGTAGAACACAATCTTCTCTTCTATAACATAACGAGCCCATGAACAGTTTAGGCCCATCACAAAATTGGGCTCAAAAGCCCTGTCCCGGTAATATACACCATTTAGGCCCACTTTCCAATTTAAGGACCAGCTAAGTCCCACCCTGGTTTGTAGACTGCTTAACCAGTTCAAGAATCAGTTAAGGATCAAATCAAAAATTCAAAAGCTGAAATGCTTCCTCTAATGACTAAATAGGGTTAAACTTGACTCTTTTCTGAATTTTTATGTGACTTGTAACTTATTTTAAGATGTTAAATGACTTCTTTTGACCCTCCTAAGTGACTAGTCTTAGGGATAAAGTTGGAATTTCAATTTGTAAGTATTGGTATTAATAGAATT
Organism: Asclepias incarnata; assembly: GCA_025447715.1. NCBI lineage: Eukaryota > Viridiplantae > Streptophyta > Magnoliopsida > Gentianales > Apocynaceae > Asclepias > Asclepias incarnata. Next base: position 9,276 of record JAOEHQ010048939.1, read on the forward strand.
GTTTGGTTGGTTTCTTACACTAATTGGATTAAAATCTCTCTAAAAATGGCCTAGCATTCACTTGTTCAATTGCTTCTTTGCAATTGACCTCATCCCGAGGAGTAGGTCTTGAATATCCTAATGTTCCATCTTTTTGATCAAAATAGGGATACGTAATTCGGATGTCTGCTCTAAGCAAAAAGTTCAGGACATGGATGTTGAAAGAAGTGGAAAACGGTAGTCAGAACCACGTACATCGCGAGGTGATAGAGAGGTAGAAAGAGTTAATGTCTAACTTTTCCTACAATTCTTGGGTTAGTTTAAGTAGTTATGCCAAAACCATCCAGTATCTATCAGATATATACAGTATACCTGATTTTGCATTCTTTAATACCCCGTTTTTCTATTTTTTAAGTTGTCATTTTAAATGCAAGAATTTTAGCTTACAAAAATCATCTCTTTTATAACAAAACAAGCAGAACAAGTTAGTGATCGCTATGTTCTTGTTCTTGCCATAATCTCTGTTGGCTGTATAAAGCATTGTGGTTGAGATAGGCCAAATTATGATTGATGTGTGAATTGCGATACATGTCAAATGGTTTCCATGTTTAGAGCTGGATAATTGGTGCATTCAGGTAACAAGTTTGAAATGTGGTAGCCTGAAATCCTGAATCATCCTTTTTTGGCTTTACAGCACAACTTTATTAAGATTACATGTGTTTATATTCAAGCAAAAACTAACTGAAATGTGTTGCAATTTAAGCCCAATGTTACAACCCCCAACTATGAATTCTGCATAGCAACTGTTCCACAAACTGTTGCTTGCTTGAGAACGATTGAGTTTTCTCTTGATAAGCTTACCATCAATTCCTAAGTCGATAATAACTGGCTAAATTATTTTCATTTTTTAGGATTGTTTTGTCACAAATGTTTTAAATTAAATAGACAAACCTTAGAATTACAAGACTATGTCCGTTGATGTCACCTGTAGTTTCGAAACATATTTATGAGATCCAATTTCTGCTCTTTTATATTGTTTGTTTTTGTATCATGATAGACAACCTTGGTTTTCATTTCCTGCCCATCCGCACTCCTTTTTATTTTTTGGTGTTTCAAGCACATCCGTCAACTTATCATTTATATATTGCTTTTCAGTAAAGGAGGGTGGTATCTGGCAAAATAGTATAAAGTATACATGCTTTGTGTAGGACGTCCTATATCCCAATGTATGTCTCGAGGATAATAAGGTAGACCTGTAAACAGTCTTGTACCGAACTAAATCTATGGGTTTGGTAATTGGTATATACTCCAGCACCTGATACACGTACAACTGATGACCCGCAGCTTTTCACACGACCATAACCATAATGAATAACTGCCTATCATCATGATCATTCTGATAAACCCAGAGCCTTAACAGCTTGTGACTTGACAGCTTTAAACAAAATGTCTCGTATATAGGGAGTTATTAAAAATATTACCGGGTCTCATTAAATATTACCTGGTCTCATTAGGTATCTGTAAATTGTAATCATGGTTTTGAGACTAGTTATGCTATCATCCATGTAATATCCATAATCTGTATTTGGTAATTTGATATTTATGGTCAAAGGTTTTATTCAATTGCTGGTCTACTCAACAATTGCTGAACTTTCTTTCTCTTTTAGGAATAGCAGCCTATCTCTTACCCACCTCAAAATGTTGAAAGTACTACACCTTTTATCTTAAAACCTATATCTATTGAACCTATGCAATTATTCATGCTGTAAAGTTTTTTATAGCATTTTACTTTCCCATTCATTATCCCAAGAACAAACTAATTTGATGACCTTTTTTGACATAGCAATCGCAACGTCCCATATTGTAATTAACTAATTAGTATTAGAAACATCATTAGTAATGTTGAAGTTTCCATTTTTCTACCTAATTATGACTTGGAGATGACATCATGCAATCTGGATAGCATTTTCTACGCTTTGGTGTAAATTTTAACAACTTTAGTTACCCGATCTTTGTTGCTCCCTGGGTTATCTTTCCAGCTTTTGGAATGGTGAATGTATAAGGTTTCTAAGGCCACCGCTTTTTGAAGTAAGTACGTCAAAATCTCTAACTTTGTGGTTCACCTTGTAAGCCCGTAAATTCTTAAGGCCTTGAGGGAATGCGGTAGGCTTTCGAGTGCCAAATTTTGTATTTGTCTTCTTCAAAGTTATAAACATTTGAGTTGAAGTCGAAATCATCTTGTTGATTTAACAGTTTCATAATGTGGTTAAGTCTTTTGGTGATGATTTTTTGGAGTTCTCACCCAGAGTCCCAGATGACACTTTTGGGCTCATCAACCTATTATATTCATAGTTAGAGTCTCTATGTTCGGACAACTTCTTTACAGACTATATAGCCAGATACTTGATTGTGACGGCTTCCCCACTCACAAAAAACTCCTCCCTCAGTCCCTCGATGTACATTTTACAGGGACGTTTTGTCCAACACCAAGAATTTGGAGAGCAAGCTTGTACTTTTGTTGTCTAGCAAACCGGCTTCTACCAAATATAGGAACTTTAGGGACACAAGCTCTAAGATTAGATGCTTTGAACTGATAGAAATGCATAGTCATCCTCGTCAACATCTTTGCTGCAAAAGGCTGACTAGTCAGTGCATATAGTAAGATTAGGCTTACTCACTTCACTCTTTGATGTCTGTTCTTTTATTACTCGAATGCGTTCGATGTCATCGAATTCCAACTCAAGTTCTTCTATGTTTGTCAATTTAAACTTCACCCATTTGTTAAACATAGAGACATTCTAGGGATGGTGATAGTAGTTCTATGAAAGGCTAGAAAACTTTTCATGTAAGTCTGGTGTGTTACCAGATGGCTCTGTCCAAATGCACTACTTTGGGGACTAAGTTGAGATCAAAGTAGAATTTGGGTTCCCATTTCGGGTCCTTGTTTCCAAATGCAGAAAGAACTTTAATGCCGGTAGTTAGAAGACCATTAGAAGGTTCAATAAATCCTAGCAATCGGGAGTTATTTATTGAAGTCCCTTTTATTGTATATTTTTAATGATTGTTGATGGAAATTATGGTTTCTGAAACATATATGTTAGTGAGAAAATTGTTAGATGATTTAATTATTAAATCTTGGCAAAAGTGAGTTTTTATTGAAGTTTATTTTACTTGATATTCATTCATAACTTTCTGTTGGAACTAGTAGTTTCTGAAACATGTATTTGGAATTCTGATTTCTCTGTTGTTTTTCATTCTCCAAGATTCAAGCTTTTGTTTATCATTTGATCCACATCAAGTCATCAACACAGAAATGGAGGTCTTTAATGTCCTCATTGTCTGAACTTTTTATCTTTTAACGATTTTTCTTGTATTTGTATGCTCACCGTTCTCACTTAAATTGTATATATTATATCTCAAAACATGGATTATGAAGGAAGACAAAGGCAGCCGATTGTCTGAATCAAGAACAAACTGATGTGCAAGAGAGTCAATGAGTAACATTCCGTGCAATGCATAAGTTAGTCTTGCATTGTCGTCTAAGATGGCAATAATTAAGAAAACATAATTTTTGAGGCTTTTGATGTCCTTTTCTCTTGATGTTCTTTTTGAGGGGAACAAATGTTTGCCGAATCCAGGTCTGTCCTCCTCGGTGTGACCTCTTTCATCCTGATCTTCATCATCGCCATCATGCATTTTATGCATGAGAAGGAATATGCAGTGTTTGTGTAGGATATGTTGTACAGCATGGCAAGTTCCTATTTTATTAGCGCTGGTGCAGTTACTAACCGTCTTCAGCCTCTCCTTGAAGATTTTTAAGTCCCTTTATTAGTAGTACTAGATTAAAGAGATGTTTCTCGACTTTCGGCGCCCTTAGCAGCTCCGTTTTTCAGTTTCAGGTTCAGTACTCACCTCTTTCTTATTCACATCACTTGAAACAAAAAGGTCATACTCCTCTCGAGCGTTGTACAAAAGTGCACATCCATATGATAATCTCTCACACATTCAGGTGCAAGCTGGACATAATGTGTGCAACATACTACAATCACATTCCAAAAGAATAAAATAAATTATTTTTATAGTAAAATGATATAATTTGGTGCATATCCTGGACTTGCTCATTAACCTTTGTTTTCTTGATTGAATCAAGAAAACCACCTAAAAGAATTTATTTCGTGTCTTTGTATGCTTATTTCAACCGGTGACAACACAAAATAAACGGGGACCATAATCTTCGACCCAAAGCTAACCAAGATTGGACCGTGGACGACGGTACTCTTGGATTTTACTTGTATGCATTAATACATTATCTGTTGTTAAGTCAGAGTTGATCAGTTGGTATATAGGTTTAAGAGTAATGATATACACATCTTAAGTTTCAATCTGAAGCTATGTTGATAAATCAAACTGTCGACTCAAAGTTTAAACATTTGATCTCTAGCTAGTCATCTTTTTTCTAAGTTTAGTGATTGAGCTGGTTTGTTTGTTAGGAAAACTTGTTAGTTTGGGCTGGACCCAATGGGCTGCTAATAATTCAAAAGGACCCTAGTTGTTATTATGCATCAACCGACCAACTTTCTTTATTTGAATTTAATGCTCTTGTACATTGTTTTGAAAATCGGAATGGCCGGCCGGAGTGGTGGTTATTTTTGTAACCGGTTCAACTTTAAGAATTTTGGAAAGATAAGTATTGGATTGAGGATCGAACTCTGGACGTCTGGTTTCAAAGGACAAAGAGCTTACCATCCAACCATAGGGCCGGCCATATGGGAGTGCAAGAGGTGCTAGTGAGTCAGACCCACATTTTTCAGGGGCCCATATTTTTTTTTAAAATTTATATATATGTTTATATTTTTTTAATAAATTAGCATTTAGTTTGTAACGTGGCCTCTTGTAAACCATGAGTAAAATAAAAGCCCATTAACTTTTAGGCCTGACATCCTCTATGTCTACCCTACTATTTTAACTTTCCAGTTTTTCTGTTTTCGAAAAGTCATAGACTCATAGTACGTCATATTGTATTATAAATAAAATTAACTAAAACTTTTTGCTCTTTAGTCAAAGCCACTGTGCACAGTCTGACAGCATCCCTGTCCTACTGTCCTAACCTTCCTTCACTTTTGTTTAATTTAGGTATGTTTCTATAATTTCATTCTTCATATTTATATAACTATATATATTTTATTATATAATTATTTATTATTATTTTAGAGGAACTTATAGCTTATTTAGATTTTTTTTATTAATGTTTGAATAGTTGACTATTATTGTCATGCACTTTATTTATATTTCAATAAATATCAATGAATGTTATTTTTACATTTTTTAGGTATGCCTAAAAATTATTTATCCGGTAGTCAAAAACGACAAAAAGATAAAAATTGAACAAGAGTTTATAAAGTCTCAAACCGGGGCTTTAGATAAGGCCCCAAATATTATGCTATTACTATATTTTATTATTGACTCGCTATTTTAGAGGCCCATTTTTTATTCTCGAGCCAGGCCCCAAGAATTTTTTACATTCTCGGACACGGCACTGTCCAACCACCTAGTGGTTGGTGTTATAATTTCAAAGTGATATATAAATATATATACACACACTAATCTTAATACTTGTATGATGTACGGATTGACGATATGTTTATTAACCTTTTTTTTTTGCTTCCTAGACTGTAATCTTTATAAGAGTCATCTAGTAAACGAAATAGATAATTGTGTATGATGATTAAACTATACACTTTGGAGTGCGATTCACTTAAACCAAAAGCAAGAGATATATTTTAGTACAATGAATTAACCATATGGTTAATTTATTTGACGAAAGACTCACCTAAAATAATCTGAAATTGATTAAATATTGTTTTGCTTAATATAGGAATCTAAAGACAATGTTTGTTTTTGGCATGAACATATGTGATAGTTTTTGTTTGAGTAATATACAAAAAAAACGGAATAGGAATTTTTGATTAACATATCTTTTAAAAAATTATCATTAGATGTAATATATGGTATCTTTATTATAAATATGTTTTAAGTAAGTAAATGGGTAATATAATATTATTAAACAACTTTAATTACAGGGCTTAATACTTCAAAATGTAAGTAACTTTACACGTTTTGTCATAATGGGTATTCAACTTTAATCCTGTGCATTGTATGTAAGAAACTTGTTATTATGATCGAATCATGTAACACGTGGCAAAACCATATGAGCTGCCACGTGCAAGTTTTTGATTGGTGCAAGTAAAATTGTTACATGATTTGATCAAAAATAACAAGTTATTTACATGCAATGCACATAATTAAAGTTGGATACACGCTATGACAAAACGTTTAAAGTTTCTTGCATTTTAAAATACTAAGCCCTTAATTATAATATAAGGTAACTATAAATTAGAAACTTTAATTTATTTAGACTAAATATGACACATTTCATTCAATGAAAACGTCATGTGTCGATCAAAGAAAGCTCCAATCATGTTTTAGTAATTAGATTAAATATGACACGTGTCGTTCTATGTGTTGACCAAAGAAAGCTCCAATCATATTTTAGTTATATTGACAAATATATATTCTATAAGTTTTCTATTAATTTTTAAAAAACAGTTGACATAATACTAAAAAATAAATGCTAGGTAAGGGAGTTGAAACTCAAACCCACGAATTCAGGCAGATTGCGCCTAACACCGAACCAAAAATGGTCTTTACATGTTGTTAAATGGTTTGGTTTTGAAAACATTGCCCTTGTATGTTTGAGTATTTTTAGCCTTTTAGGTACATCATAAGTTTAAACAAGTGTTTTACCCTCGGATCAATGAGATAACACAAGTCTGCTTAGGGCTTACTTCAAATTGTTCTAAAAAAAAATAAAAGGAGACAAATTAAAAAGAAGCATGAACCATAATCTTTGACCTTGATGCTAACCAAGATTGGAACCGTGTAACTATGTGACAATAATATTGGGTTTGCCTTGTATGTATTATGAGTTATCAAATCAAGGTTGATATCATGATGCATAAACTTAAACCATCAAACTAAAGATAAGCTTTTTGTTTATTGAACCAACAATTTGACATATGATTTACATTATAAAAAAAAAAAAAAATCTCTTGTCATTTTTTTCATTGAATTTGACATGTGTCTCAAACTTTTTGTTGGGCCTATCTTTTGTTTGTTTGTTTATGTCGATCTAATATCTATCTTGCTAGGTATTGAGACTATGTTGATTAGTTTCTTAAAATTATTAAAAATGAAATTTATGTTTTGTTTGGGCTATACTATGCAGTATGCACAAGAGCGACCATTCATAAATGAATGGGCTTGACCCATTGGGTCGATAATAGCTCAAATTAGTGTGCCATCAGCTAATCTGGTTCTTCTAAAAATAAACACATGAACGAAGGTCTATGAGTCTCGAAATTAAAAAAAAGTGGAAAAAAAAAGTATGGATATGTTTTTGTAATTCTGAAAGGGAAATTAAATCAATCGTTATTGAATTATATAAGTGGTGAATTTTTTTAAACATTTAGTGGAATAATTTACTTTTATTGTCTGTTAGTATAAGTACACAAAGTCAGTCAACTTATTGACAAATTCTTCTTGCATAAACTAATGGTTACGGCACAATTTATATTTTATTATTATCATTCTTTTAAATTTTGTTCCTGTATTAATAAATATGTTCCCCACCTACTTATGACATTATCGCAGCTTTTGGGGGAGTCCATTTCAAACAAAATTTATAATAATCATATGGGTCTAAAAAATCTAGGGACTCATGTTTTAAAATTGAAGATGGGAGCCTCAGAATAATTGTTAAATTTTTACGAGACACGAATTGATTCTTATGAATCGAGTCGATTTATATCAAAAACGAGGCGACTCTTTAGGTGACTCTTATTTTCTCCTTACTTTTACGAGTCGGGGTGTAAACTTGGGCCGAGTCAAAACGAGTCGTAAACTTATGATTGTTGTAGTTTGATATTATGGTTATATATTACATATTATTATATATTATATTTATGGTTATATCATTTTATATGTTATATATGTATTTTTGATCCTTTTAATGCGAATTTGAAGATAAATTGTAAGTTTATGACTAAAAACTATCTAATATATAATATTTTGGTAAATGTATTAAGATAATCAACTTATATTTTGTTTCTAAAGATGTCACATATATATTGTATATAATTATACTATATTATGCTATATATAAAAAAATGTCCTCACTCTTACGAGTCGAGTCACGTTTCAAGTTACAAGTCAAAAATTCTTGTTTTCGAGTCGAGTCAAAAGTCACAAGTCGACGCTCACAAGGTTTAAATGCCTACTCAGTGAGAATATAACAGGTCTGATCAAGACAACTAATTATCCTAATCTGAGTGAGTCATTGCCTTTGGATGATGAGAACATTTTCTATTCAGCAGATATCGTATAAAAAGAAAAAAGAAAGTAATTCAGTTTTAATTGAATGGTCAATGTGTGTGGTTTTGAAGTAGTTTTATAATTGGAGAAAGTTTATATGTTTATGTTATATGGGTCGACTATTTGATTTAGATGTATAAGACCTGGTAAGGATCGCTTGACCATTAGATTATCTTGACGGGATAGGTTTTTTAAAAAGTTGATTTATCTAAGAAAAAACATGCTTTTATTTATTTTTAATTCAAAACAAATAGTTACATCATTAGACTTATAATATGTTAAATTAATAAGAAACGCTGCTTTCAACATATAATTTCTTATTAATCTTGGTCAATGGATGTTGGAGATTCGGTGAGATTAAATATCCCTCATTTCTCTTGTGCCATTATTTTTATGCTCCATTATTATTACTTTGAAAATGGAAAAATATGAGATTAAATTAGTATTATTTATATCACTAGCTAGACTAGATAGAAGAGACTGGAAATTGCATGAGCCAAAGCTTTTGTCTCATTCAAACTTCATAATTGATTAATCCATGATGCTTTATCTATTTCATCGAATTAACAAAAAGCCATCATCTTCAACCAAAACAAAGTTATTGATATTAATCAAAACATTATTGTATTTGATTTCTAAAGTTCAAGAATATTATTATACCTATATATAATACTTACTATATAAAAAAAAGTTTTGAAACTAAAAATCTTACTGTATTATTTTTTGCAATTACAGTGAAATTAAAAATAAATATAAAAAATTGAGGACAAGAACATTCAAGGACTAAAAACAAAATATAATAATAATAATAATAATAACAACAACAACAAAAAACAACAATAATAAATCAATTTATTTGGTATTTTCTTTCTATCAAAAATAGTTTAGTTTTAAGAAAAAACAATATAACTATGTTAAAAGACAAATAGAGATTTCTTTTTGTTTGTAAATCACAAAGAAAGTTGATGACTAATAATTCATGGCGAAATCAATATCAACAACCGTAACTTTTATTGAAAATTTGCATGTCATTCCCTCGATTGAGAATGAATTGACATCCTAACTACATGATAAAACTCCTAAAACAAAAATATTCATTCAAAAAGTGCTATAGTTATTATACTGTCATATTTATGGTTACATGACAATTTAACACTTATAGTTTGCTATGATCACTAACTTGAAATATTTTTTTTGAACGGCAAAAAAGTATATTACTATATATAAACACGAACTCAAGCAAAGTACAAGAGTTCAAAAAAATACATGATCTAGAAATACAAAATTACACAAACTAGACCCTACTTAGAACTTTAACTGCTAAGGTTGCAAAAAGGTTGCAAAAAACTTATGCCAATTACATCGTACCAAGACATAAGAAAAAACCCCACCCACGAAGGCCGAGCCACCGGTTTTCACTTCGTGGTGTTTTTGATGCAACCCCAAACAAGTTCTAAGGAAAAGAAACAACCCCGCAACCTACAAAACGTTTAAAGGATTCGCGTTCCAATCATCCCAAGTGAAAGAACAATTATGTTGACGATGCCTGATCCAATGAAAAGTTGACGACACAATCGAGTTGTAAGCATCCAAAACACTTTCAGTCGAAGAATTATGATACTTGTTGTTCCGGATTTTCCAAATGTGCCACCACCAAGAAAAAACGATTGCTTCAATTCTTTTACGAGCTTTATTACTAACCTTCAGATTGTCACACCACTCTAGAACTTCATTAGGACTCCTTTCTGGGATTTTTAAATTAATCCAATTGCTTAAAAGTCATCTCACTTCAATCGTGAATCTGCATTTCTTAAAAGTGTGCTCCACAAGCTCCGCATCCTGCTTACAATTAACACAGATACAAGTTGAAATGTCGATGCCTTTTGCGAACAAATTAACAAAGGTGGGAAGCGTGTTTCTTCTAAGACGCCAAACGAAAATATTTAGTTTCTTAGGAATGAGATTATTCCACCTAGTCTTCAGCTTGTTATCAATAGGAAGTCTTTCTATGATCCAGAAAATTACGAATCTCAGCCACAGAGAAATAGTTCCTACCACTGAAATTCCAAATCCATTTGTCATCCCCTTCTTGATCAAAACAATTCGGGAGATTAGCAACTAAATAGCCGAGCAATTGAGTCTCTCTGGTGGACATGAGAGGTCGACGCCACATCCATGTCCAACTTGAATTCTGCCAACAAGATTTAATGGAACAATCATGTCTAGTCTCGATAGCATAAAGTCTCGGGTATTGGTGCGCTAAGGTCATATTGCCATTCCAAATATCCTTCCAGAACCTGGTGTTACCTCCGTCCCCAACTTTACGACTTACTAACTTGAAATATTTTAAAATGGTATTTTATAGATCTGATATATAAATAAGAGTTGGTTATTATAAAACAAGTATTAAAGTAAAACAAATAGGATAAGATATTAACTGTTGGATCATGATAAAACTGATGCACGATTCATAGAGTACAAACATATACAATGATGCACGAAAATTTTCATGATTCATAACGATTTTCAGTTAAGAGTAAATGATTGTTTTATTTGTTTTACTTTAATACTTGTTCTATTTGAACCAGAATATATATATATATATATAGTTATTATAGAAAACTAGAACTGTCACACAATGCATGAGAGTGCATAGTTTCTCAACTTTTTAAATTAAAATCAAATTTTTTGACGAAGAGATGCAGCTATGGTGAGGGCGCTCGGCTTCGCTGACCACCAATGGATCGTGGCCGATAGCCGTGGTGTAAGAGAGACCCCTAACTTTAAATTTGACTATTTAAAAAAATATTGTGATTTTATTATAGACAACTTAATAAATGTTGAATTTGCAAGATATCAATGAACTTATCCAGTAAATAATTGTTATGTGAAGGACATTTTAATAATTTTGATGTTTTTAAAAGTTTAAATTTAAGACAATAGACAAATGTTTTATATATTAGGACAAATACATGAACACTATCAAAAACCATCACACTTAATTTCTTAAAATAAATACATGACATCATAATAGATCTACAAGATTTTCTTCTTTCTGTTTACTCAAAATTGTTAGGATTCTAAGACCAAAGGGAATGGGGGCGTGCCCAGCCCCTTTCCTCCCCCCTTTTTTTTTTATACTTTTTCACTTTTAATATATATTGGTTTTCGTGTAACTTTCCAATGGGAACGGAGGTGCCCCAACAATCTCTCACA
>JAOEHQ010048950.1:0-20897 GCA_025447715.1 Asclepias incarnata
TCACTTCACATGGTTGAAGTACGAAAAGCAAAAGGAGATACATTGGAATTTCATAAGGTACGCTATTCATGTATTTCGAGTAGCATACTTTATTCTTAACATGAGTGTATACTTGAAAGAAGTACTGATCATGCACATACCACCACCATGAAGTCGAAGCAATATACCTTTTTTCCTCTTTGTTTTCTTTACTAAGTAGTGTCTGCAGGAGAATGTAATAGAGGCTGCTTATATTCAAGCACTCGGGCAGGTATGTTCTTTCTCGGAATCTTTTAGAGGATAGCAGTTTTTGACCAGTATAGGCATTATATTGAAATGTGTACATTTCAATCAACTTTAAATGCGAAAGTCCTTTTGTGAAATGCTCAAATGGTTTAACGTACTTGGAATCCATGATCACTTGTTAATCGTACCCAAAGTTACTTTCTATTAAATTACCATAAACTCGGTAGCTGATTCAGAAAATCTGTGAAAAGGGGACGGAATTTTACATGATGATTATACTTACAATTTTGGATGCAACTATTTTTTATAATTTAACACACTGCAAAACCTTCCTGGCTCTGCAGGATTTGGATATCGATTTTGATCAAAAGTTGAGTTAAACACAAACAAGCTAAAATCTTAGCCTTAGCTACACATTAAACATGTCAAATGGGCCAACAGGGACCCAAAGTTTTCTTGAAAGCTTGTGTGATAAAATAATTTAGATGTTTATTTTCTTAAGGTGGTTCTTATAATCCTTTTTAATACATTACTCATGTACTCCTTTAAAAAGTCAAAACAAAATGGACCAAAAAGTGTTGGGGTGGCCTAACCTATGTGACCAGTTTGGACAATATTAGTTATCCGTTACCTAGCTAACCCCTCTGACCGTCCACTGTGGCGCCTCTATCTGGGTCCATCACTGCATGATCAGCTCCTTGAAATATATACAAACCATACTCATACTGTAAATGATGACTTTCAGGGAACAGAAATGCAGCTTGCTTCAGCAGTTGAAAGTAAAAATGCCACTTTATCCGTTAAGAGAAGACTAGCATGTGAACAATTAAGTTATTTCGGACAGGTACACACTTCATCTTTTGTTGCCATAATTCGACATCTAGATCTTATCAAGCCAATCGCTAATGTATTCTTGTTTTAACCAGGCTCATTACTGCTTGTCAACATGTGAGAACCTTAATGGATATGGAAAGAAACATTTGTCATTTATCAAATGGAAGTACCTTGAAGCAAAGGTTTGCATGGCCAAACTAATTACAGTATATTAATAATACTGGTTTCCTCTATTGATGTGCGTTAATCAGGATTTTGTTGTTTGATATGTGTAATCAGGCTGCAGCATATTATTACCATGGTCTGATCACAGACAAGGGTACCGAACCTTCCTGCCATATCAGTGCATTTTGTTGTTTTCTAGCAGCTGAAGAGATTCTAACAGAGAGCAAGAAGGCCTGCTTAAAATTTTGCCTAACACTTCCCATTACAAGGTTAGGTTCAAGATATGAGGTTTTAGAGGTGGAAAATGGGTGGGGCGGATAACCAACGAAATGGGTTCGGATCAAAATTTAAGACTTTTAGATTGGGTCGGGTCAATAACATTTCTTTTTTCCAAATGTTTGAGAATAATATTTGATCAATATATGGTGTGTCACGTATGGTTACAAGATATATATTATCCCGACGATAGTTTTTTTGAACAAAATTATGAAAGAGGTTCAAATTAAGATACATTTTGAGCGATTTTTTACCCATTCAACTTCTTTTTTAGACATTGCTATTATCTTATCTGTTTGACACGTGAGAGATAAGTACACTCAGCCCATTCATAAGTAAATAGGTTTTATCTATTGACTTGATGGCATGCAGGGCTCCGGCTGCGTGGGGTGCCATGAAGCATTTAAATAAGAAAATTCCAGAAACCGCGGCTAAAAAGTCTCAGATGTACGCTTACCTTTTAGAGGAAGAAAAGTAAGCGATCAAATTCATTTATTTTGTTATCAGTGTAACGTATGTTGTGCTACCAAGAAGTGGTGATTGATGCAGGAGTTTGAACGTGTTACCGGACCTGCCTGAGTTTGAGTTGTCATTAAAAGCAGACGAGTATAAATTGCCAGATAAAGATGCATCATGGGAGAATGAAAAATGGATAATACCTAATCAGACACTTAAAACTCACTTAACAGACGAGGAAGAAGATGACAACTGAAGCTAGCTATGATGGTGTTGGTTGTTTATTTTTTTACAAAGAATGCACAGTTTTTGTGTATAGAATTGAAAGAAGATATTGTGAAACACATTATTAATTAATAGTGTATGATTCGTATGGGGTTAGTTTCTAATGTAATGGGCCTAATTTATCTCTTTTTGGTTCATTTAACATCTGGCTTTTGTTTGAATTTCGACCATATTCCAAACATCCTTCATTTAAAATTCTGGCTGAACCTGTTTACCAAAAAAAAAAAGAAAAGGTTAAGGGCTTAGAAACAGAATGACCGAAACAAGACACAAGTGTCTTCCCAGCTCCATCCCCCTTCATATAAAGCTTGGCTGTTTTGCATATATATATACTATCAACTTCATAGTACGTGTGTAGTGATGTATAACACACATATGCACATACTCACAAACTCACACACGTTTACGTACGTGTATATATATTTATATATATACACGTACGTATGAAGGGAAGTTTACAAAGGTAATGCCTTTATGCTTGCGGACAGCACGTAGATGACCGAGCAACAATTCATTCATATCTACAAGTTAATCACTTCATTGGATTATATTTATATATTGACAACATAGATAGATGATACCAGATACAGAAATTTTTTGGATTAATAGTGTTTTTTGGATAAAGTTTTGCAAAAACGGACGTTGAAAGGGGAAACTTGTAAAACCAGTTAGTCCGGAGGTGGGAACACCGGCTTTTGCCATGTGTTGAAGACCAGAGGTTCCACAACTGGTCCTTGAGGACGTGGACATGTCATGTGGTCGATCAGTGTTGTGAACTGAGGAGGTGGAAGACCGCCTTAGTACCTCCGGCCTGAACAGCCTGAGTTTGTTAGAATGGTTGCCACTTATCGAGGTGAGCCCATCATCTTATTTGCCCGAGTTCTTCTGTTCTTTTTTACCTATGGCCAGCTGAACGACACTGCAAAATTTGCAATTACTTGCTTTCTTGTTATGGATGATTGATTCGAATATATAACCGTTTCCTCTGTAGTTGAATTTGATAACAATGATCAGATCTGAAGAATTACTTGGAACAATTAACAAATGAGTCTATATAAAGCTAATTAACGTATGTAGTGTAGGTTGGTATTTTATTTCCTTAACAAGGAATACTTAGCTAGCGATCAGTTAAAGGTGTCTGATGATAGGGCTGATGTTACAGGAGAGATTGCAAATCAATCAAGGCGTACACGTTCCACGATATTACTTATTCGGAAAGCCAATTGAAACACATGACATGCACATTTTCCATGGCATTCGAACAGTCTGTCGAAACCATATAATATCTTGTGTGTGTGATGTTATTTTGTATTGTTAGGGAAGAAGCAGGAATTGAGGAAAAGGGAGAAAGCAGAGGAATTGTATTTACGAGTGAGGTTGAAAAATGTATGTCTTGCTTACTGCATGCAAAAGGAGAAGAGAAGAGAAGAGAAGAGGAGCGCTACAGAAATTAATATAATACCTCGGCTCATGTACCAGGCTGGCTACTCATATATGGTGGTTTCGATTCTCAAGTTCCAACCTTCCGTATTGACTTGACTGAATGCAACCAACGTTACAGTAGTATCGTTAATTATATATGTAATCCAAATTCTAAATGATTCGACGACATTCGTACTCAATGCCATCACCCCATATACAACGTTGGTTGATATACCCATGCAATTTACGCATTCAGATTGGATTATGGAATTTAAATATCTCCTCCTCCCTCATATATGTATTCCTTCCACACATATTACATGTAAAGCATTTCCTATTAAGAGTAGGTTGATATATTTATTTAGGAATAATAGAATGCTGCGGAGGAAACATAAGTGGGTCCTTTTACTTTCTACTCATTTTGTCTCGGGTCATTTTCTTTCAAAACGCTCATTTTGCAACCTATTTTTTTTTTTTTTATACTAAACACCACCTTCGAAAATCTTATTGTACAAGACTTTCGATTATAATTACAAGCAACAATATCATTGTTTATGTATATTTGCTTGCATGTTTCATTCCAAATAACCAGAAAACCAACAGGTAAGCGGCAGTATCCTCCCATTTGAAAACAAGTTTTATTATATAACTATCTTTGCTTTTTTATGTTCTCATCAGACATATCAATATAAACCCATAATTGTCATCCTTTAATTTAATCAGTTAAACCGTGCATAGAAGATGATGTCCTTCGCTTTGCTTTGATCACCAAGAAACAGCCATACATCGTTAGTAAACTACTAATAACAACTAACAACCTGCTAAAACAAAAGTAGAACAAAATACCAGAAGATGTGTCAAACAAGATTGTTCGGTTAGATATTAGATATGGAAAACGCAACTACTACTTTTTTTTGGGTAAAAGGGTACCCCTTGGCTAAACGCAACTACTACTTGTGAACAAAATAAAACAACTTGTCGACCAAAATCCATAATATTTGGGAGTTTTATGCACATCTACTACGTCAATGTATTTACAGGCCTCTACTGATGAGTGAAAACAAAAAGAAGCAATAACCTAAAAGAATATGCTTAAGCCTGTCCGGGAATCAGGTTCAACCTGCAGCCACAAAAATTAAGAATGACAACCCAAACATCTAGAGAACAAGCATATGATATCACATCATGATTCAGATGTTAACAGCATGCAACTTCAAGTAGGTTTAACAGACATGGAGTCAAAATCAAACTCCCTACAAAACAAATTACTGTAACTTAACCTGCGCATAATGGTTTTTTAATAGAGGTTGCATTATGGATGGGTGGGTTATGGATTGCAAACAGGGCGGGTTGGGTTAACCAGCACCCTTTTCTGTCCAAATTTTGGATAGATAGCTAGCACGTTATTTATGATTACAAAAACACAACCCATACAATAGTTTGAGCATAATGATCTACACTGCTCTATCTATTAAAAATAAAGAACCCCCCGTTTGACCAGTTCGACCCATTGAGTCATTGACCAGTTCTCCTTTAGGCTTTAACTAATTTCTCTATGTTTGACCTATCCAGGATTAAACACAGAACAAATTGACATCTATACGTAAATGGGTCAATATTCCCACATGTATGAGAAATAAATAGCAAATTGGATTCTGAAGTACCTTTAATGGGGCCTACATGAGAGGCTACTTCTGTAACAGTTGATATCAGCTTGATATCTTGAAAAAAAAAAGATGCAAGTCATGGAGAAGCTGCTTCTTCAGGTCTCATTGTTACCAGAAGGTATGGAAAAGCTTTTTGTAGCAACTGAAGGCGGAAGTGGAAGAGGAGATGCACAAGTTGATGTTAACATAGCCCTTTTATTCGGTGGAGAGATCTCTTGATTTTTTGATAATAAAGGTGCTGAATGTCCAATCAAACCACTAGAAATAGTAACAGGTTTCGAGAAGGCTAAACTACCAGGCGGCCTGGGAAGCTCATGAAGCTCACTTATTTTAGGTGAAGATATAAGAGGTGGAGAAGCACTGCGGGGCACGTTTGATGACAAATTTGGCTGAGAAACTGGACCCCGAGAAGGCGGCTGAGGAAGTTCAGTAGGGGTAATGGGCCCGCTATTATTAGATACCATTTTAAAAGAGAATTGCTTGCTTGGTGGTAATGGACCAGAAAAAGATTGTCGTTTGGCTGCTTTACTATCAGTTCTGCTATAACTATCCCGTTGTGAGAATGAAAATCTTCCAGTGGGAGCAGGTAACTGGATGGACGAATTGATACCACTACCATCTTTTATTGTTGACTGGACCTTTGAGGTCAAAGCAGATGTCGATGTGTTATCATCACTGGTATGTCTTAAATGCTTCTCATGGTCAGGTGGCAATGGTGGTTGCAGATTTTGAGATGGAATAGAATGAGAAATGGATGTAGAGGGTCTTGAAACTGGATTTCGGGTATCCACAATGGGGGGAGGTAATACATAAGAGTAAAATTTTCGTGGGGGTTGCGTTTCTTTTGGCCTTTCAGATGTACCAATCTTTTCAGGGAACAGTGGGGCAGAATAGCTGCTCACTCTAGGTTGCCTACCAATAAGCTGTTCCCCTTTAGGTTTATTCAGATTTATCTGCAGAAATCAAGGGTGGTATAATATAAATAAATGAGAACCTAAAGCAAGACTTCGATCATCTATTAAACAGGTATATGCAGTGAGAATAAGTGCCAATGGCAGAATCTCACTTCATAAGAATTGATGAGTTTATATATTTGAAGGAGAACCAAATGAAAGTTGAGCATCTTCTTACCTCTAAATCTTCTAAATTTGAAACTTGACGATATGGAACATCTACCTGGTCCAACTGAAAGGGGTAAAAAAGTAATACATGTTAACAGCAAAGTTACAGCTACAAATAGACAAACCAGGAGGATGACAAGATTATGTTGAAAAAGCCAGAAACGCAATAAAACTAAATGTTATCGACATTTTTAGACTAGGAGGCTAACAGAGGATGTCATTTACCACTTCTATCTGACATTAACTGGGAAAATAATAATGTTTTAAATATTGTGGGATATAAATTTTGTTCTTCTATCCTAAGTAAGCAATACGTCTCATACAATCCAGGTAGACATTAAGAGGCCGATCATATAGTTATTAAGAATCTTCTTAAATCAAACCAATAAATGTATACACATGACTGCAGTACCAAATGCATATCACCGTGCAACAAAAATCCTAATTTATATCATCACCTGGTGGTTATGACTTATGATATCTCACAGTATTATAAAATCAATAGCAAAGCAATGACACTAATAATAGCAACCATTGGCTATATTCCAGTATTCCATACACAGACATGGCAACTTTTTATACAGATATAAAATATCAAGAACAGGAAATAAAGATTGTACAAGTAAATTAGACATCATCAAATGTACAAGTAACATCTCATGCACAAAAGGTATGCCTGATTTATGCACAAATTTTACCTCCATTGGATTTGGTGAGCTGCCATCATCATCGAGTCCTTGTTTCTTCTGTTTATAATCAAAACTCAATTCTCCATCATCGGTACTTTCATAGCCACTCATAGGTTCACCTCCATGGGACTCTCGATCAGGTAGTTCACTGAGTTGGTAATCAATATGATTCTTTTCTGCAACATTTCTTATGAAAGGTTCAACTGCTTCAAGAGCTTTAAGTCCTTTGCGAAAGAAATTCAGCTGCTTCCAAGGATTGAAACAGGGGAAAAGATCAAAACTTCGTCGTACCATTTGGAATAGAGATGCACAAAATTTCCAACCTGGTCTTTGTTATGCCCACTTCCGCCTTAATGACTTGATGACTTATGCGGACATACCCAAAATATTTTTAAATCCTCCATTCCTTTAAAAACATATTGGTTATTTTTAGGCTAGGCTAACAATTATATTTAGCACTTTGAACTAACACAATTTGCTTATCATTTGTAGGATGGCAAGTAAATATTTTGGATTGACTCAACAGCTACTGTATACTTTATAATTATTTATTTTAACAGTATTAACACTTTAGGGGATCAAAAACTACAAAACAAAATAACATACAAATTAAAAAATGATAAGCAAAAGAAATTAGTCATAAAATATCTTTCCCTGTCCTACTTGGCCTTGGGTTCGGGGTTTGAGCCTAACCTCTCCTGGTCCTAACTGGGCTTTTATTAATAATTCCAAGACAAAACATAACACTAAGCTTGGGAGCAGTCCTGCCATGCTGAAACTTTTTACTCCCAACCTCGACCCAAATTTGGGACTAATCTACAGCATTGGGCACATTTGTGCACCTCTAACGACGAGAGTTTAGAAATAGTGATGTATAAACTGTTCATTAGGGGAAAAGATATAACCTGTGCAACGTGGTGACGAGCAGCTTGTGTTAAAAGACTGCGACATTGTCCCTCCTTAAGCGACTTCACCCGAAATACACATAATCTAGTCACTTCATCATATTCCTCTTGAGCTGCTTGTAGTTTTTGAGCAATTGAACTTTCAACTTTTCCATTTCTCAGTTTTCCCTTCTCTTTGTGTTGTGCCATCATGTACTCATACACCTCTCTGGATATTAATACTCGGTTAATAAACCTTTAATGACCACATATACAATGCAACAAGAACACACTTAACCTTTTTTCATCACATTGAAGTTTCATTTCCTGCACCAGTAGCAGAGGAAAAAAAAAAGATAAGCGTCCATACTATATTGCTGAGTGCTGATAATATGAGAATACTTGCATAATAAAAGCAAAATACTCGTAAAAGTTATATTTGAAAACAAAAAAGACAGACCTCCACTTTCCGTAGCTCACAGAGGAGAGACTCTGATGGATTGGTAATCGTCACAATCACATAAGAACGCTGATAATAAGAGGAAAATGAGAGGTTGATCCTTGATATAAGAAATTATCAAGTAGCAGTAAGACAAAAGGTGCTTACATAACCATCTGCAATTTTCTGAAGTTCCAATTGCATATTTCCTAAAGTTGATAGCACTTTTCCTGAACGGAATAAACGTGTCAATGAAGCATACTCAAAAAATTTCTAAAGTGATGTGGAACTACTGTGTAAGTATGTTACCATTTGTGCATAGACAATAAACATCAGAATGGTAGTTGTGGATCCTAAAATTTAATATATCATGCAACAAACAATCAAATAATTCTTATTACCACATTCAGGATCAGAATCTGCAAGGTTTTTTTCCAACAAACAGTTGCCCATTTCATTTAGCGACTCCGAAAATTCTGAAAAATAAGTATTCATTAAGACTTATTTATCTGCATAACCAAAAAAGATATCATGGGTAACTGATAGTTATTCGGGTTATACAACATCAAATATTGCAACTGTATCTATTGGGTCGATAGTCATGATTTACAAAATCATTCAATGTAGAATGTTGCATAACAGATGGATATAGCAAACTATGAATTTACAATTGACAATTTTACATTGGTGCAAACTGCAAACTATGCATTTATGACATATTGTATTTATGAAAAGTCAACAAGAAACTTGGTGTATAATTCTTATAAGGGACGCCGATGTCCAAACTTAGAAAAATGACACTATAGATTTCGTATGTATAAGATCTAAGTCTTATCTTTACTCTTGGGAGAGTAGGAGACCAGGAGATACATTTACTTCTTTCATGTTTAACATTCCATACAAGAGCATAAGCATACATCCTCCATTATGGGCTATCTATCTTGTGATGCCAACACTAAAACTATCTCTGATGTCAATACTAAATAACCCTAGACACTGTTCTTGGAAGCCCTGAAGATACACTTACTTCTTTCATGTTTAACATTCCTTACAAGGGCATACGCATACATCCTCCATAACGGGCTATCTATCTTGTGACGCCAACACTAAAACTATCTTCTGATGTCAATACTAATCAACTCTAGACGGTGAACACACTTTCTTGCAACTCAACGTAATCACATCAGCAGACACAAATGCAAGCACTAATCACAACTGGAATTCAAAATGAAACGCCAGACAACTAGAGCTAGATTCTCAACTGCATCAAATCTTAGAAGGCTGATTACAGCTTAACAGAAATAACTCCTAAAAACCTTCTATTTAGCTTAATTAAACCTTCTCTTTCAAAAAGGTTGATTTTCCGACAAACCCAACCAGCCAGCACCAGACCACTCCAGGCCCAAGCTCACGTAGCCGGCCCCGCTATCAGTCAACCAGCTGATCCACCCTCACCAAGGAATTTTTCTCATAAATCAGGTTCCTCCTTCATTCCAGTATGACTTGAACTTGGAATACTTTCCAAATGCCCCCGTCTCCTAATTAACTAGGGCACTAGGCTAAACCTAACGGTGATGCAACATAAAAATGGCAATTTTTTTTGGGAACCAAGTCAAACACTTACCATGTATACCATTATAACCAACTAGGCTAAACCTAACCTTGATGCAGCAAAATTATAGCACTTTTACACAAACCAGCTCAAATACTTACCATATATACTATTTGCCGTTGCTGCGGCCGCAGATAATAACCCATCATAACAGTTTCTCATATCTTGCATATCCTGTAAAACAAAAACAAAAACAAAAACAAAACAGCATATAGCAAATCACATTGCACAAATACATTTCAAAATCAACAACAAAATTACACACACACACACACACATAATCAATACCAAACCTTAATTTACACTAATATAAACTACAGAAGGCGATTCGTATATCACAGGTGCAAAAATTACTTCATGTACGACACGGTGGTACAACTTTTGCAGCAGATTATACAAACATATGGAAACAATAATTGCGGTGTATACATAAAACATAAAAAAAGGAAACCCTAATAAGTAACCTTAGAAGCTAAAGCAAGCTCATCAATATAAGGAGAAGGCTGATGATGATACTGTTGTTGATGATGATCTTTCACATCACTTTTCTGCATCGATAATTTTCGCCCCAGCTTTCCTAATGATGACTTCATTTTTCTATTTTTTTTATTATTAATTATTCTCAAATCACACACTAAATCGATACAAATATATCTATATCTATATATTTATTTTATATATTATATGTAGATTTTATATATAGCTGTAGCTACTGTATTCAATTAATTGAAAGAAAAAAAATTTAAAAATTGCAGATTAATTTATAAGGAAATCGATCGGCGAATGTGCGTGTGTGTTTTTGAAGAAGGTAGTTTGTTGTTGTGGGAATTTGGTAAAGGAAGAAAGGAAGCGGTGGTGTTAGTTGATTATTAATTAAAAATAAATTTTGGTGTGTTATAAGTTTGACTATCTATCTGTCTATCTATCTATCAGCTTCTTCTTAATAAAATATTACTGTAGTCGTTAGTTTCTTGAAACTAATTAAACATTTGGCTACATGGATAGATATATAGATTCTTAATTCTTAACCACCACTACTACTACTAATCCAGATACATTTAGGCTGAACGGAGTAATGCTTCAAATTTGGGGGCGTCTTGCAACACGTGGTAAATGCGTAAGAGGAAAAGAAGTCCCCAAAAATGATGGAGTGAGGAGGCAAGAAGCGGCAAGTATATATATACTATATATACATACATATATATATATATATATACACAAACCAAACACCAATTAGGGCGTCAAGTATTTGCCGGGGAGAAAAAAAATTTGGAGCAAAACGGCCCTTGAAGGCCCGCTACAGGACCCCAAGGGGCGTTTTGCTCCAAAAAATTTTTCTCTTACGCATTTATTAATAAATGATATTGCTCCAAAACACCCCTTGGGGTCCTGTAGCGGGGCTTCAAATGTGTACAAAACGCCTTACTCCTCTTAGACTTAATGATTACAAGATTATATTATATTATACTAGTATTTATTATTTATCATGGGTTTTTAATTTGACTTTGATTTAATTGTTTGATGTTTGATTTGGCCTGATGGTCTTGATTTTTTAGAAATATGTTACCGAATAGTTATTGAGCCTCATCTAAAATCTTCAGTCTTGTACAATTACACATACACATACACATAATCATTTATGACACTTAAGTTACCCAACATCCACAAATTGTTGGCAGTTGTTGAATAATTGTTAGAGTTGGCGGATTTGAGAAAAGAAAGTGAGGTGGGTGTAAAATGGGGAGGAATACAGTGTTATTGAGTAACGAATTGATATTGATAATATGATTATGTCTCGTGAAATCTAAAATTAGTTAAGGGGTGATCCAAATGTTAAACACATTAAATAATGTATGCATTTAGCACTTATTTAAAAGTTTCTTTTGAGGAGGAGTCATGAAATCCCAACCCTCATAACCCACTAATTATATATTACCACTTTACTTCAATCTTCATACCTTCGTTTCCATATTTTTTTAATGGGTGTCATGAAATCCCTACCCTCGTCAATTTAATCTTTTTATATATTTATACTTATAATAATAATAATGATAATGATAATTATAATAATAAAACTATATATATATATATATATATATATATATTAGGGTAGTTTTTATTACTAAGATGAAACTTTAGGCTTTAAAATGAAAATATTAATAATAATATCAATTAAATTAAAAATAGGTCATCTTCAACCTTGCCTACCCTCACCATTTTCGTATGCACATGCAACACATCACCACCACATTTATTTATTTTTAAAATTTTTCATACATCTCCGTTCTCAATAGAGATAGATATACACATATATATTAGTCATAAGAAGAAAAAAAAAGGTTCAATTATCACTTTCCTTCGGCTTCATCCACGGCTTCACAAAACTGTGTTCTTCAAACCGAGCCCCAAACCATGGGGTAGTGCCGGTGTTACCATGCGGGCCACCCCATACCGCACCCACACCTTCCCCCCTAATACATCATATTGAGTTTTCTGTAAATATTTAATTTCTACAAACACACTCAATATTCTAGATTTCTGTTTATTTTTAAACAAAATGATAAGAAATCGAAGAACAGTCGTGCATGCATTAAGGGAAAACATAAAAGAAAAATAAATTATTAAGCTTCACAATATCAATATCAATCTAATAATAGAAGTGAATTCTTGTTCATTTTGTATTGTAATGTACACCTCTAAATAGATAACGAAATACACATTATAGTTTTGATATAACATATCCTCCGAAATTTCATATGTCATCTATACTCAATTTTCAATTGTGCATATGTCAACCTCTAAACTTATTTCTAAGACGTCATCCAAGTACACATTTACATATACATATAATGTAAGAATGAAATTAAATGAAAATCGATAAAAATGAGAAGAAGAAAAAAAAAAATGAAATAGTTAGTACCACTTATATCATGTAAAAAGATGCTAAGCCCAACATTAGCAAAAGACCTTACCCAAAAAAATAAGCGTGTGACTACTTATATCAGATTAGTCACCCTACTATGGAAGCCCTATAATACTCGTCAAACGGGATTACAAACGGACCTTATTGAGCCCAATGGCTCTTGATTGATAGTTTGATACTCTTTCCTCATTATTCAAACAATTTTTTATACATTGTTACAACTATATTAATATTAACTTAGAATAGTATCCGTGTAATATGCAATGGTCGATAGTTTTTTAAAAAACATCTAAATTATAATGTAAATCAAATTTAGAAATAAAATTCATGGTCAGCTTTGGGTTATCTAACATAGCAACATATTTAAATTGTTTTTTTTTTTTTTGTTGGTGAAATATTCAAATATAAAATTAATTGACCAAAATAATTTTTTATTTGACAAAAAAGATAGTATAATAATTTCATAATTCTTAAAAAATTTACGTTTCAAAATTTCGCCCCAAATGATATATAATGTAGTATAGTTATTAATTATCCTCATCGTCCTCTATCATAATTCATGCATGCACAAGTAGCATTGTTTACCTTAGCCAACAGCCAATCGATTTTAATTAAATTATTTTAGTGATCGTTATATTTGTAACATGTCAAATGAGTTTGAGTCTAAATGAGTAGTTTTTAGATGATTTAATCGGATTGTGAAAGACTTTTTTGTAAGCCGGTAATGGATAAGATTTTTCTTGTAGGTTACTTGGGGGAGATGAGTTTATTTGACTCAGATTTAATGGTTTAACCAGATATTTCATAGTTGTACCCAAACCTTTTTATAATCATCCTTAAGATGTCACCTAGCAAAATTTGAATCTAAGACCACACATATGTTACTAGAAGTGTATCTACGTAATGCCTGATGGGGAGAATAATTTAAAAATAAAAATAAAAAAAATTAAGTGTCGGTTTAAATTGAATTTAAAAACAAAAATTCGTAAGGGTGACGGTGGTCGCCAATTGCGACTTTGTATTGTCTAACACACAGGTATTGCTGATCGCCGACTTTGTATCGTCTAACCTCTAACTCTAACACACGTGTATATGAAAATTGTTACTGGGATATATAAATATGGAAATTATTATGCATTTTTTAGTAAAGACATAATAGTAAATTTGTTAGATATTAAAATTTTAAAAATTGATTCTATGTAAAAAAAAAAGATATAAAGACAACATTCTTGATGTTAAAAATTTGAATTCTAAGACTAAAGTTATTTGTTATCTATAATACATATTAAAGCATATGACCTCTCTCCCATTTTTCAAAAAATGATCCAATGTATCTAATATACCTTTATACATTCAACATATCTAACACCTAACATACATGCATGGTCTACCAAAATTACCTTAATGGATTAATTTACAACATCTATCCCTCAACTCATAAAATAACTACACTACCCCCTTTTACATCAATTACATTTACATCAATAACCTACACTACTCACCACCAGCGCCGCCGCCAACACCACACCGCCGCTGCCACCACCATCGTCGTCGTATCATGCGAACATCCATCTAGTATATATTAGTAGAGATAGAGATATATGACCACAATCGTAAACATAAATTCATATACAATATTTTATAAAATAAATATACTGAGGAATTGTATGTAGACATGTGAAGGCACTTTAATGACTCTCTACGTCACCAATTTGACATATTATATAACTAGGTTATATCTCGTCTACTGGACGGAGCACATAAATAATCAAATTATAACTTTAAAAATCCTATGTGTCAAAACAACAATATAACCACATAATCACTTTTAGATAGCAATTTATATATATAATAGGTTTTTTACCCGCATGTTACGTGAATTCTTTAAGTAAATTTTAACATTAAGAACAACTTATAAATATGTAAAGTCAAGTATAAGTAATGATTCATTATATGGTAATATAGTATAAGTACATGTAAGTTAATTCACAGTTTAACGTATTTTTCAAAAATATAAGTTTCCAAACAATAAGGTTTAATTCATATTTAAAACACCAATTAAATGATTAAATATAATTAAAGATGAGGTGATCTCAAACGTAAGAAAATTACATATTGTTTTATTTTTTAAATATATCAAATTAGCAATCTTAATAATACCATCTTAATGTATATAAAAAAAACAATGAATGTTTTAAAAAATAAATTTCAATATACTATAATTTCTTATTTATGATAATATGTTATGCGTTATTTATAATGAATGTTAGTTTGTTTAATTATTATTATGAAAGTATTTGATTTAATTGGATGAAAATATAACATATCATGTAACTAAAAATATGTTTAAACTCAAATAACCACATGATCAAAAGTCAAGGTTGGAATCTTTTATTAGTTATATAATAATAGTGTGATTCAAATTAAAATAACTCAATTAGTAAAAATAAAAATAAAAATGCGTATTTATTTAGGATTATTTTAGAAATTGATTATCATTTATTTGTACATGAACTATATTATATCATTTATTTATTTTGGAGTCTCTTCCAATTATTTTTTGAATTAAATTAATATAGTCAACCACCATTATGTTAAATCTAATAAAAATTAGATTAATTTTTTTAATTTTAAGAATAGATAATAATAACAATATGTTAGTTTAGTTATTAAAGATAAAAACGTTGATAGTGATCATGTATTTAGAATCATAAAAAAGTTGATTATTTTATTCATAATATATTCGTATTTAATTAAATTGATGTTATAGTGGATAAAGATGTAATATATATTAAATAAAAAAAATAATAGAAATGACACATAGGACAATCTATAAGAGATCTTGAAAATAGAAATTTATAGATATAAAAAGATATAGATAGATGTTTCACTAATAGAAATCTTCAAATCACCCATTTGACGTATTAGATATAAAGAGAACCCAAATCAACCCGGAAAAGGGTTCAAAAGAGAAACTTCTTTTTTTGGCTATGAGCACCATGAAAGAAAAGAGACGGAGAAAAGAAAAAAAAAGATCGAAATAAATACCTAATCCCGCAAGGAGGGAGTACTAGTAGGTCTTCCTTCATATATGTTGATTCATTTCTAGTTTACACGAGTTCGGGCAGGTAAGGAAACTATAAAAACTATGTTTGTCATTCGATTAGGTCACATTGTTATTATAAAAACACAATTGAATTCGAAATCATTACTTACCCAAATTTATATTATCATTTAAATGATTTGTGTTTATTTAGTGCTCTAAATACATTTGCACTAATTAATGCATGCTTGCTTTGCTTTATTACTGCATAGATAGATAGATACTGCAATAAAAGAATTAGAGACCCAAAGAATGAGAACTTATAATCAACATGTCACAAACATGTAATTAAAATTTTATATTATTTCGAATTCCTTTTTGGGGCAGAAGAAGCTGTTTGTACAACACAATTCGTATCGACGATCATGAATCGTGATGATCAATCACTCTCCCCCTTTTCCTTACTGTTGAAGATCCAAGAAATCACTCATGGAACTCCACCACGTACTCTCATTATCCTAACCAAACTCTAATTAACTTCCCACATAGCCTTGCCCTTATAGTTTACAATTAATTGAATGTTAACTAAAGAAAACATAAAAAAAGAAAAAGAAAAAGAACCGGGCAAAAGCTAGTATACGAATGGACTATCCGAAACGAATGTACAGAGTTTCAATGCTGAATAACTTGTGAGATCAAGCTCAGCAGAAACGACAATTCAATCTTATCGGTTTTCTCCTTCACTTGTAATCCTCCTTCCTCCCCTTCTATTATAGTCTTCTTGTTGCTATCACTATATGCTTTGACTGCGCTTGTGATTTCTTGTACTAAATCAACAATCACGCCCTCGATGCCCATAAGATATTGAACATGTACGGCTTCAGGGACATTACTGTTGGAATATAATCAAACACAATTCATTAGCACCCGTTAGTTGATACCAAATGATAATACTAACCATTTGATCAAGAAAACTTACTTTAATTTGCCATAAGTAAGTAGGGAGAGATTAGACTCGTTAATCTCTCTTACTACCGAAGGGTTTCTAAAAATACCCTTTACTTCTGAAACAATGCCATCCAATCCACCTTCCAATGCCAGCTTTTTAGCTTCTTCTAATGAATTCATTCTCACATCATTGAATATCTCGTTTCCTCCGTTTGTCAAGAAGTACACCTGTCGATTCATTTTCATTTAGTCAAAGTTGTTTGTAACTCTAAAGATCAAAAATGGGTGTGTCAGACAGGTCGGGTAACAAGTCAAAATGGGTCGGGTAACGAGTCAAAATGCAAAAGATCAAACAAATAGTAAAACATAGTATGGGTCGGGTGGGGTGGGGTGGGGTCAACCTATAAGAACTTGTCTGTTTATAACCTCATATTGCATATAAATACAAAAACTAGGTTGTTATACATAATAATATAAATCCATTTAGAATTTCAAATTGTATATGATTACAAAAAATAGGTGGTTATATATAAAGCCGTTTAGAGCTTAATATTGTATATGATTACAAAAACTATGTTGTTATATATAAATCCAATTTTCTGAATAAATGATTAAAGGTTATGTATTTTGATTGCATTTTGGGTCACTTTTGAGTTTTGACCCTTTTTCAATTGTAATTTCGACCCATTTGACATAGCAACCCACATTGACCCATTTGCTCAACAGTACACAGAATGAGAAGAAGTCTAACCGGGTATGTATGCTGAAGTTTCTTCATTAGCAAGGCGACATCAGGCTGGAAAGTTGAAAAGATTATGGGTCTTTCTTGGGCGTTTTCGTATACCACCTGAATTAAACAACTAATGAGAATCGAAACCAACACAAGATAGGAACAAATAACACAAAAAAGATGGCTGTTTTAAATTTAAGTTACCTTCAAAATGACTTGAAGAACATGAACGAGATACTCTTGTTCATAAACAACGTAATCATCGAATTTCAATTCAATGTTGAATCCCAAAATAGGGTTTACTTTTTTGAATGATTCTTCAAGAGTACAAAAATGATCATCGATCTCAACGTCCCAACCGACAATATTTCCATTGGATTTTCTCAGCAAAGATTTGCCAACCTGGCCTGTTTCTCTCTGAGGACCATAGCTAAAGAATTCATCCAAAGTCAACTCAGTGATCCTATTTTCAATTACGGTACCCTGAAATAATAATTCGATCTTAAATACGTTAACCTCAACGATTTATTACCAAGTTTATAATGTTTAGCAATCAATGTGATTAAGTCGATTTGTTGCCAAGTAACACAACCATGTCTCAACATTATTAGCAAGTTCCTTAACACAATTAAATATAACAAGTTTTTGACCATGTAAGAGTACAATGACTGACTCGAGAGAACATTACATGTCAAAAGTACATGTTTCGATTTCTTTTCATTTTTATTGTTGTCAAGTAGAAACATGGTTACATAAATCGGTAACAAATGGACCTATTTAGTTTCATCGACGGGTAATTAATTGACTGATTGGGATAAATTTAAATAATATGGAATTAATTATTAAGTAAGTTAAAACAATAAACTTACATTTTCTTCAGAGAGGATGAAATCGTCATGGAAAATGACCGGCGTGTCGTCTTTTGTCACCTACAAAAACGATCACAGAGTTCTTGTGTTCACTTTCCAGCTCATCTTGTTTCATATCCAAGAATTATGCATTTCGTTTTCTATAGTTTTAACATGACAAACACACAATTTGGACCCCAAACAACAGGTAAACTTGATCAGATATGGTGTATTTCATTAACTTCTATTATAACTTCCTTACAAAATACGGAGTATATATTTATATAATAAAAAAAAAATACAAAAATAGTAATAAGTGGGAATATATTATACGCGGCTAATGGACAGCGAAAAACCAAAGATTCTCAAGAAAAGAAATGATGGACATAGTAGTATACCTGAACATCAAATTCAATGTAATCAAGTGGGTGATTAGCAGCGTTATTGAAGGAAAGAATTGAATTCTCTTTATAAGCTTTCATTCTCTTATCAGTTGACTGTAACACATTCATACCATGACCACGGTGACCCACCACCATAAATTTTGGCATAACTTTCCGGCCATTGCTCAAATCCAATCCTGTTACATCATATATTTAGAAACCACGTACTCACTCACGTTTTCTGTACTAATTAATCATCGATAGATCCCTTTAACAACAAAATATATATCTGCAATATAAGCATATAATTAACCAAAGTAAAGAATAATACCAGTAGTAGGAAGACGGGTGGCATAAAGAGACAACGAGGCGGCGGAGTTGTCGTTGACTTGGTCAAAATGTGGCATGTCGGAAACATGTATAGCAGCCTTGACAGCAGCCATTTTATGTTACAAATAATAATAATAATGAAAAAATTAAAGAGCGATTAAGGAAGAAGAAATAATAATGATGATTTTTTTTTTGATGAAAAATGGTGGGAAAGAAATGAGTTTGGTGATGGTATTTATATGAGGGGTGATGGGGGTTCCGATTTCGTTCCTCACCGTCACCGTCACCGTGACAGCGACAGGCGGTAGGAAGGATCTCCTATAGGAATATTCGTTTTTTTGTGTGTCTTTCTATAATAAAAAAGGTTTTATCTTTTTGTCTTTTAATAATGGGGTTAGGATTAGGATGTGATTTATTTAAGGAAATCGTGTCTTTTGACCCACACATTTCGCATCTATTTTTACGCTTTATTGCACATAAATAAATAAATTAAAATTAAAAATAAAAATAAATATGATAAAGATGGAAGAAACACGTCAATTGATTGACCTTTTTTACTTTGAGTTTTTTCCGCTCTCTTTGAAACAATTATACTCGTTTCTTTTTTTTTTGACTTTCTTTGTTTCTATTTCATGTTTATTCATTCAATTGTTCAAAACATCCTTTAAAATAGATGATTCCATCTATCCTATTATAATTATTGTTAGGAAAATTTTAAATATAGATCTTAGGGTTGTGATTAATATGCATAAAAGAAATTATACATTTTATATTAAAAGTTCATTCTTGAATTTTATGGTAAATGTACAACTATTTTATATATTTTAACTAGAGCCTCTAAGACTGTATTTAGTAAAGACCCTTATTGTTATACCAAAATAATTATAAACTTTCCATAAAAATGCATTTACTACCTACTTATTAATTTGTTCTACTCTTAATACAATTACTATTACTATTATTTCTCAAATTAATTATGTATTAAATGGAAAGATAAAATTGACATTTTTCTTTTTCAGTTATTATTATATTTTAAACTTTTTTAAAATCTATCATTGGATGATTGCAATTGATTGATCCATAGATAATTTTTAAGTACGCTAACCTTTTAGTGGTAATTAGAAGTTGATACTTTTAGATTTAGACCAAAATGTTTTACGGTTAGTAATATTTGTAATCCATGATCATTTCATAATATTTGTTTTTTTAGAAAGGCAAATTTTTTGCATAAGTTTTAAAATATTTGTTATAGAGACCATGAATAAGTTTTAAAAAAGTAAAGTTAATGCATCTTGTTTTATATAAT
The DNA here is from genome assembly GCA_025447715.1 of Asclepias incarnata. Classification (NCBI taxonomy): domain Eukaryota; kingdom Viridiplantae; phylum Streptophyta; class Magnoliopsida; order Gentianales; family Apocynaceae; genus Asclepias; species Asclepias incarnata. The sequence goes on from JAOEHQ010048950.1 coordinate 20,587, forward strand.
AACTAGATTATTTTCCCGCGTAATACGCGAGATAAACATATTAAGTTTTTACAATAACATCTATAAGATATGGTGAAATTTAATGATATTATTATTCTAAAAATAATTTGTATCAAAATTTTTTAGTAAGATATGTATATTATATCTTTGTACAATGATAAAGTTAAACATATATAATCCTGTTGAAAAATAATGATAGTATTTATTTGAAAATGTTTTCTAATTGTAGATAGTTTATAAGATATGTCATATGTAAAATTAAATATAGATAACACATGTGTATTTAGTATAATAATAATATTATTAAAAAA
>JAOEHQ010048961.1:0-20886 GCA_025447715.1 Asclepias incarnata
TCATTGATTCTTAACCTTTCTTTGTTATTGGTTCTTATTGCATCGACTGTTTCCTGTAGCTGGATTGTGTTTTGTAATGTGTCGGCTTCAGCGTTAATGGTTTTGATCTTGTTGGTTAAGTTGCGGACACGGTGTGATCTGTAAGTTGATTGTATTTTAACAGCTGCAGTGGATTCACGATTGTAAGTGATGGGGACTTCAGTGGAAGACTTCATCGTCAAGCGTGTGTGGGAGTGTAGTCGGTGTGACTGATTCGATATCTTCCTTCCTTTGATTGGGGATAGATATTTTATCAGATTATGCCTCCGCCTATTAATTAATTACACCGATAGTCCCCCTTGTTTCTCCCACTTCATCCCTGGCCCTCCTAAAACTAAAGGGCAAGGTTTTTAATTTATTTTACAAAGTATTGGGTTAATCCATAAAAAAGTAACTTATTTACCCAACATTTCCAATAAAAGGAACCTGTTAGGTTTGGATTATTTAAAGAATTCCATTTTTTAAAAATATTCAATAAATGAAATATCGTTAGTTTTTAACGTTAGATATCTGTTAAATGTCAAGTTCACATGCCACGAAAAAAAAAGTCTATGTGGATATACTTAGGATTCAACTCAGACCACATACTTTTTACTGGAAATGATCACACTTAGTATCTACTAATTAAGGAAAGAAGTACACCACACACGTACAAACACAGCGTGTTGATTACCACGGTGATGCCACAACACCGTAACCTGGCGTGGTGATAGTGATCACGCTATAGTGATAGTAAGCACATTAATATAACTAAGGCACATGTAGATACGTTCATCTTATTTCATATGTGGACAGATTGAAAATTGTCCCAAATTATTGTACTTTACTTTTGTTAGCTTATGCAAGAGTATTGAGGAAGCTAGCTTATAGAAGAGTATTGAGAAAACTAGTTAGGGGGGTGGCAACCATGATCCAATGCCTCCTTCATGCTTCACCACTCACTAATAATATCCTTCCAACTCATTTCATGTCTCTCATGCCTCATCGTACTTTTTTAGTGGCAACCATAATCTCATATCTCACTTAATTTTATTTTTTATTTCTTATATTTATATTTATATTAAACCATTTAATAAAATTATATTTATATATTTTCATTCACTCCATATATAATATAAAAAATTAAAAATATGAAAACCATTAAATATATATAAAAGTTATATTAAGAACTTCTAAAAGGTAAGGAACTCTTGAGAACTCTTTTAAATAAATCCTAGCCCTTAAAAATTTTAATCAATGGTTATAATGATTAGTGGCATTTTGGTAATTAAACTAAATAGCAAAGATATGCTTGTAAAAAGACAAAGGGTATTATAGACATTTAACATTAATTATAAAATAACCGTCTCCTCTATCTTTTCTTAAAAAAATTCAAATTTGTTTCTTTCCCCGCTTCTCATTGAATTCACCATGACTATTTCTATAATTTTATATCAATCTTTTTTTCTTTTATCACAAATCACGATTGACACATAAAAAATAAAAATAACTTTCATCTCCCCAAAGAAAAACATAACTTCCATTTTATTATTATTGGAATAAGGTGATGGTGGCAATTGACGATAGGGATTCAGTGATCATGCTCCCACTTGGGCCCTTAGACCGTGAGGAGTAACGCGTTCTATTGTTTTGGCACGCCTAAAAAGTGATGAGAACGCCCCTAGAAAGCCTAAGCACGCCTGCTACAGGAATCCTATAGGCGTTCTTGGCAAAAAAATAAAAATAAATGTTGTGCCTGTTCCATTTAAAACGCCTAGAGAAACCATACTTTTTGAAAAGTGGGCCCCCTCTGCATCTTACTGACACCCGCCCACTTTTCACACCCAGATCACATTTTACTTTTATTATTTTATATTATTAATATATTAAAGTTTATTATAATTAAGGGTATAAAATAAAATAAATGGTGGGTCCTAGAGGGCGTTTCAAGGAAGCCTTGCCCCGGAAAAAAGTGAAAGAATGCCCCCATTGATGACTAGGCGCCACATGACGAATGATGATGAGTTTGGGGCGTCCTGCTCCCCATAGTCTTAAAACCCTTCACTCCTATTGGCTATTTGTATACATCTTCCTGGTTAAGCAAGTCTGTTTCTTTAATAGTCAACTAAAACTTACTCCTATTTTTTCCAGGTTAAGCCGTCTTCGGTCCCATTGAAATGGGGCAGACCAGGTTGAAGCACAAACACTTTTTTTCTTTCTTTCTATTATATAAATATATAATGCATGAACTATGGTCATTATACAAAACACTTATTTTTTAGATTTGCGGTTTGAGATAAAACACAAACCGAAAATCGACCCATTCATAAGTAGATAGGTTAAAATTCCACATCCTGGTAGATGAATTCTACAAGGGATAGCTTGCTTCTTAGAATGGGCACTTACTCCCTCACAAAAATGACATACTATAAATGACATGATATATTCTAAAGTCGTAGTAATAACAGACTTGTAAAGGAGAACATTTAATGATTAATGTCAGCTTGTATCTGTTCCAAAGTTTGTCTTTTTGTTTCCGGTACCAACTTGATCACAAACAGAATACAAGCTACATTTACTGCTGCATAAACGAGGAAAGTACCTGAAATAACATAACATGTTAATATTCATAAACCTAATAAACAAGAGATTCATTAACAGATTACACTTGCCATAAGAACTCCATGTAAAGAGAAAACTGAAAGTGAAGAGAAAACTGAAAGTGTATGAAACAGCCCATGCACCAGCCCAGTTTACTAGTGTCACGAGTCCACCAGCTGCGCCTTTGATGTCAATGGAGAATATCTGGAAACATCATATTCGTCCGATTAGTGACGCTAAAGGTTTCACATGTGAAGCTGGGTAATGGGTCAAAAAAGGCAGTTTCTCTACAGGTTAAAACGGGCTGGGTCAGATTTACCCTGAACATGTTTGCGCTACAATATATTTTTATAAATACTTAGTTTGTTAAAGATGCTTACATTTTCAGCAATAAGCTAATTTTTTTTATTCAATGAGTGATGACCGAGCTTTCAAACTTTGAAAATACAGTTTTTAAATTATGTTAAAGTTTGGTATCGGTCAAAGTTGTCCAAAACAGTTTTTGTCCAACAAATTCAGATTATTGTTATAAGAATTAGGGTGAAAACAATGATCAAAATTTTATACCTTTTCAACAATAATCTAACTTTTTAAGAGTTTTAATACATTGACCAAACATTTTATGACGACTTTTGACCGGTTTCCTATTAAAATAACATTTTTAGACTTTCCCTGTTTGAAACAGATAAAGCACAACCCGGATCAACACATTATTAACTAAATGGGTCAAAAGTGGCACCCTAAAGTTGCGAAATTGTATTGAATTTGATATATATTTACCTCAGACATTATGACCCATGGAACTGCTCCCATCCCTAGCGAATATCCCGCTATATACAACTGAACTTAGAGGAAAATATTTTCAGAATGCCTATATATAATATGTTTGAAGATTTAGTTTTGCAAGTGATTTAGTAATATTTACCAGTATGCCAGTTACGGCTAGTGCAGGTGCGGCTGCAAGAGCTATTTGATAAGTCTGGTGCATAAGACGATAACCAAACAATGAATTATGTCAGGTACTAATAGATAATGACGTTTTCCATCTATTCCAAAATGAAAATATCGGTAACATTGATTTTGGTCCACAACATTCCTTTATCTTCAATATTCAGAAACACAATGTAAAGATGTAGTTTCTGATAATTATCTTCATGTAGAAAGAAGTTGCCGCTAACAGGCAGCCCAAAGCCATCCCAGTAGCAGAAACCTGAAATATGCATGTGATTTAAATTCAGGCCTTTTAAGGAGGAACTGCTAAGTGATATAATGTTTTGTTGGCATATAGTATCAAAAGTTTACCAGTAATAGTGGCTTTCTACCAGCTTTGTCTATAAATAGTGCATTTAAGGTGGTAACCACAACCTGCAAAAAAAAAAAAAAGGGCAAGGAACACTATGTAACGAGTGTTTCATCAAAGGAGAGTTCTAGATCCATGAATCTCGGAACGATGATAACCTGAAGAATGGCATATATTATGGTACCAATATCGGCGGAGAATCCTGAAAGTAATACAGTAAAATCGCTAAAAGGTTACATAAGTTTGGATATCAATTAATGGTGTTCATATGGGCATATGGCTACTGTATTTTCTTCCCAGGGCTGTAAAAAGGTGGCAGATCCAGGATTTTAAGTTGGTGAATAAGTAACATAACAAAAAGAAAGTTTCAATATATGCACATGTAAACTCGCATCTGCTAGTTTGGTTGTACTCAGTAGGAGCATGGTGAGGGTGGGTCAAACGTCAAAATGAGTGATTTTTTATACGGGTCACAGCAGGGGCGGTACCAGCAAAAAATCTAAGGGTGGGCAAAATTTTAAAAACTCATAGGAAAATTTAAAAAATCCATGAAAAATTTAAAAATACATGGCAAAATTTAAATTTCAGGGTGGGCATGGCCCCCCTTGCCCACCCTTTAATACCGCCCTTGGGTCACAGATAATGTTAGATTGACCCGAATAACTTGACTGCGAGTCAAATATGTCTGTAAAATTGTTTGGGGAGGCTTCCATATTATTGAATAAAATGATTGGGGAACTTTTAATTTTCTATCATGCATTAAAAATACATTTTGGGAAATTTTCTACCAGTGTGGCCCGTTTTCTTTTAAACTAAAATTTTACAGTATTTATTTCATATTACACATTTGACCTGTTAGAAGAAGAAAGAGATCCCGAATCGACACACATTTATATTGCAGAATTTGTAAATAAAAGGAGTTATATTACAGGTAAGAAACATAAAAGAACGTAATTCAAGCTTCAAGATGCATACCTGCTGAAGCAAAAATACTGGTCGCATAAAAACAGATTCCGTTTATTCCTCCGAATTGTTGAAAGATCATCAATCCAACTCCTATCTTCTCATTAGAAATGGACAAAAGAAAGAAGATTAGCATCAAACTTCGACATTTTAGGTAACATTTCTCGATGCCATCTACAAGATCCGGTAACACAATGCTTGGCAAGAATACAACTTACAATTACAGATCTCAAATATCTTCTCTGAAACAAATCAATTAGTCTGGCTTTTGGGAGCTTTTCTAGTGTTTCTATGTACTCCTGTCAAAAGTTGCAAGATTTGAGAACCCTCTCAAATTTTTGTAGATTCTATATGTGAAATAACAAAGTTGAGAGCTGCGAAATGCAAACCTTCATTTCATCCGCCTCCTCAGAAACATCTACATCCTTCCCACGAAGTTTCCGTAGTGCTAAATCAAACTCTACTTGGTTTCCTATCTTCGCCTGCATGCATGCCAAAATTTCTAAAACCTTCACCATCTTAGTAAACTTTTTCCTAAAGGTGATGAGATTTGCAAGGACTGCATAAGGGGTGAAAAGGATCCTGATTGAAACACATCATTTCAAGTATGGGTTGACATAGGCCTGGCCAGTCGGGTTTGCCCGGAAAACACACCTTCCATGTTCAAAGTTTTTATTAAAAAATGAGTTAATTATGATAACAAAACAATGTTCCTACAATCATAATCTGAATCTAGCTTTTGAATAAAACCATTTAGGAGTTTCTATGCATTATAAATAATTTAAACACGTTCCAACCCAGTCGACCCACTCAGCCCGTTTAAAGTAAAAGCATCCCAAATCAACCCTTTCATAGTTAAACGGATAAAAGATGCCTATACTTTAAACTTTTAGACCTTACCAGCCATCTAGGAGACTCTGGTATAAAAAAGAGTCCAACTAGTAAAACAGCACACGGAATCAATCCTGCAACCAAATAACTGGAATTCGTCAACTGTAGCAAGCTTACGGTAGATGATTTATATATTTTAGATGTCGCCCTTATGGACATTCATTTTTATCTCGCCCAAGAGGTGAGACTTGTAATACTCTTTTGTTAAGCTGACAAGTTTTTCTTTCCTACTTGCTAAAAGGCAAAGGAAAAAAGGTATCAATAATGATTTTTATTATAGAACCTTCCAAAGCCATGGTTCTCCAATGTAGCAGTGTTCCTATTACAAAGGAAACCGATATTCCAGTAGCAATCAATAACTGCAAAGTAGGTGCCATTGGTTGAGAAATATTCCGCCATTTAGAGCACAATGTCAGTATGCGTATGGTTTGGTATAAAAAGTTTAAATACTAATAGGATTGTTACCTGATTTGCAGCCGTTAACAAACCTCGTAACTGTTTGGGTGCAATTTCAGCTATGTACACGGGTACCTTGTAACATAGAACATATATACCAAATCTTTCAAAGTATATAACTATATACTATGTAAACCAAAGTTTGAAATCATACAAAACAATTTCGAAAAAATTAGGACTTGAATGTCCAGCAGGGTTGCAGAGTGATGTACCACATATGAAAAGACTCCCATTCCATATCCTGTTGCTAGCCGTCCAGCGTCCAAAGGCACAGGTCCCTTTTGTCATACAAAAAAACTATTTGGTCATTTTGTTTCAAATTGGAGTAAATTTTCTTGAAAGCTTTAATGAGCACTTTGAGTTAAATCTTGCATATACCTGAGCAAGGTAAATTGCAAGCCACCCTCCTATACAGAAAGCACTAGATATCCTCAATGCCTATTCGATTGTCAATTAAAAGATTTAGTTGCTTGAAATTGTAAAAATTTAGTGCTTTCTTTAAATATCGACGGCTAATGATTTCTACTCTCTTCCTCAACTTACCCCTTTACGGCCGAAGAAATTAGACATGGGTCCACTTGCAACGGCACCAATCATTGCGCCAAATGTCAATATTGAGCTAAACAAAGAATACTACACAAAAACATATATATAAATATATATTTTTAAAATTTATTTGATTAGTATTTATGTTTGCTTCGAGTTTATGTTTCAACAGAAAATATTATGCACTTGAGCCAAGTGCTGCTAAAGCTAACCTTTGCTACCGTTAAATTTAAATCTTTCCTGATGGAAGCCTCGGTAGGAGACGAATAACCAACCTGAAAAGTGAAAACCGAGAAATCATGGGGCAACGACAAGATTTTCACATGTTAAACTTGTATAAGTTAGTATGAATAAATTCAAAACGGTTTTCATTTCCAAGACAAAGCAAATGATTAACCGAATTCAGCACTTACACCTGTTCCAAATGAAAAAGAACCACATACTGCAACAAATGTGCTGAGGTAAACCATAAAATTGTTCTCTTTTCTTCTTTCATCTTGAGATATAAGTGGAACTCTACCATCTTGAGCTCTGTCATCCTCGTCTCTTTTCTCTATATCCCTTTTATTAAACATGCTTATTTTGAACCTGTTCCGCTTAATATACTATCTGTAAAGTACCCAAGAGGCCGGATTATATCTCATAATAACTCGACAATAGCTTACAAAGATATGTAGATCAAATGTTGAAGTTAAAGCATGAAAAATTCAGATTCTCCTTAGTATTGCAAGGATTCGGTACATGTAGTTAAGTCTTAAGTGGACGTCGTGTATTCACAAATTGTAAAATGTCTAAAAAAGCCATCTTACAATGATATCATACTGCAGATATATATTAGAAACAAAAATCACTATCATCAAACATCTTACAAGCTAGTACGTGCTTATAATAACCATACTCAAAAAAATTATAAAAAATGTTTTAAAAAAAAAAACACTCATGTCGAACATCAAACATCTTACAAGCTAGTACGTCTAACGTGCTGATTACCACGGTGATGCCACCACGCCGAAACCAGGCGTGGTGATATATAGTGATCACGCTATATATATGATCATGGGCTTGTTATCAGTACTCTTAAGCTTAGTTATTGATATAACTAAGGCACATGTACGTACGTTCATCTTATTTCATATATATTTGGACAGACATATATACCTGCAGGTTTTTTTGTTTTGGTGATGGAGATTTATTTCCTTAGTGATTTGTAATTGAAACTGGAAATGCTAGCTTGCATGAAATGATATACAGTATATATATATATACTTTATATTTGTGGAGCTTAACAAACAGAGATCATCAGTACTTAATGGATGGTAGGCCCGACTGCTACGTGTGTGTAGTTTGTTATAAATGATACTCGAAACTTTAAGAATGTTCTTGTAACCTTTTTTCATTTATATATATAACTTAATTAATGTATGTCACATATATTTGTCTTTGATTATTTATTTAAGGTTTTGATGCTGACACTGACACTCCTTAGTTTTGGAATCATTTATATATTCGGATTATTTATTTTCTTACTAAATAAACTATGGATTTTTTTAGGGCTGTTAATAACCTGCATAAAAAAAATTGTTCTTTCATTTCAAAAGACCACATCCTGAATTTTATGATAAAAGTACAACTATTTTATACACGTTGGCTGTCATTAGTAAAACCCATAAACTAAAAAGGCTACAAAATGTTTAGTAATATAGCCAGATGCAAATTGTACTTGATATGGTTAGAGTGTGTAAAGTACACACTCGTATGAGTCAATGTATGTATGGCTCCAAATAGCGGGGTCAAGGTGGTCGTTCCCTTTGCGGGGACCTAAAAAGCTGATAAGCAAATTTGCTTAACAGTACGTTAGTTGTTTGATGAGTTGCTGTGATACCTACAATTGCCTATAACCGCCCTCTATCCTCTCTGAACAAGTTTTATGGCAGTTGAATTGAGATCAAAATTCTCTTGATTTTGCAGGAATGTATGTATTTGATGTTTTTGTGTATAGAAATCACAAGAAAAAGTGTTCGTCTTTTCAACCTGATACGTTTCAACCCGTACAATAATGTGACATTTTTCAACCCGAACCAGTTTTGACATGTCGCCTGACCTGCCCATTTTGCCACGTCTGATAACTTTTGACCCACTTTGCAGGGCCGTAGCCGAGATTTTGGAGGCACTTCTGATTGTGAGAATGCAACTCCAAAATAAAAGGTTTCATCACTTAAAAAGATACAATAAATTGTCAAATTGAGACCCTAAATCAAAATAAAAGGTTTCATTATTCAAAAAATACAATAAATTATTTTAGGGTTCACATTGATACTAACATCTCTTCTATAACTGGCCAATGTGAGACAAAGAACATAACCCACTTCTTAAATCAAATACCATTGAAAGTGTCATCCTTCTATCATTTTTGGATGCAAAGTCTTCAATCAAATATTTGTAGTCGATATTATATGAATATGGTGTTGCATTTAAATGAGAACACTTTTTACCCTATGTGTGGGTGTGTGTGTATATATATATATATATATAATGTATTTTGGAGGCCCTGTGCAGTTATCCACCTCGCACACCCTCACGACTCTGTATGTGAGAGTGAGAGAGCTACCACGATGATACTTTGTGGTCACTAAGTATTAATAGCAGCTTGTATCTGCTCCAAAGTTCTTCCTTTCGTTTCAGGAACCATCACTATAATAAACAGAATACCAGCTAGGTTTATTGCTGCATATATAAGGAAGGTGCCTGAAAAATCATATATATAAGATGTTAATCTTGATTAATGTTAAGTAAACTGGACATCGTGAAATTTTCATGAACAGATTAGACTCACCATAAGAACTCCAGCTCAAGAGAAAATTGAAAGTGAACGATACAGCCCATGCGCCAAACCAGTTAACTAGCGTTGCCAAGCTTCCAGCAGCACCCTTGATGTTAATAGGGAAAATCTAGATACAGAACATATCTCTCATTAGTCATTAGGGAGGGCACTAACTATTTATGAAATTACAAGAAGATAACATGTTCGATGGGTCAATCCGGTCAGACCCTTTTTGACCAATCCTAAACACCACATTTTTTATGACCCAACCTGTTTTGACCCGCTACTCAACTGGCCCGGCAGCTGTACCTCATTTTATTGACAGTCTATTGGGAAACTAAATGAGAAAATTGTCATTTGATGTTGAGTTATGTACCTCGGACATTATAATCCATGGAACGGCTCCCATTCCAGCTGAGAAAGAACCTATATACAACTGCATTCATGAAACTATATAAGGACTTGTTACTTGTATATACATAGTTTGGTTATGCGGATGGTATATACTTACCAGTATGCCGGTTACTGCTAGCGCTGGTGCCGCCTGTAGTCCTATTTCATAAGTCTGGTGCACAAAATAATCGTCAGAAGATAGACATTTCAAGTGCCAAAACTTGACCTATAATAAAAACTACAGTTTATTCATGTCTACCTTCAAGTAGAATGAAATCGCTACAAGTAAACAACCCACAACCAATCCAGCGCCAGAAACCTTCAAGAAATAAAATTCTAACGCCTTGATTTAAGAACCATAAAAAAGTAGATGATAAAGGATTCTGATATCAAATACTACACTTTACCAGTAACAGTGGCTTTCTACCGGCTTTGTCGACAAAGAGCGCATTTAAGGCAGTAACAATGACCTGAAGAAGAAAATATAAGAACGGAAAGTTAACAATTTGTAACAAGCAATTCGTCTGAAACGAGAGTTAAACATTCGGGCATCTTTGATTTGAACTTCCATATAACCTGAAGAATGGCATAGATTATCGTTCCAACATCAGCTGGAAATCCTGCAGACTCAAAAATACTGCTTGTGTAAAAACAGATTCCATTGATTCCTCCAAATTGTTGACAGACCATTAATCCAACTCCAATCTTCTCAATAGAAATGGCCAAGACAAGAAAGAGTAAGACTATATTTTTTGTAAATTAAAAGAAGTCTTTATGGGTTGTGATTGGTAAGAAGATAAACTCACAGTGACAGATCGCAGATATCTTCTCTGAAACAAATCGAAGATTTTGGCTTTCGGGAGCTTTTGCAGTGTTTCTATATAATCCTATCAATGGTTACAGGACTCTATTAATGACGAACAAAATTCATATAATTTAAGTTAGCGAGAGAAAAAGAAGGTTTGAGTGCTTTGAAATGTAAACCTGGATTTCATCCGCCTCCTCAGATATATTAGCGTCCTTACCTCTAAGTTTTCTGAGGGCAACTTCAAACTCCTTATGTTTTCCTATCTTAGCCTGCACCCATGTCGATTATAATTTCTTGAATGTTTGAAAATTAACCAACATAATGATACTTTATAAGTATCAACTAAATCTTACAAGCCATCTAGGAGATTCTGGTACAAAAAACAGCCCCACTAGCAGAATAGCACATGGAATTAATCCTGCAACCATATTACTTGAATTCATCACTTATCAAGGTTTAAGTAGAAATTTCCTGAGTATTTCTTTTTCATGGGGGTTATGCTTTCCAAATCTTTGATAGGTTAAGCTTATGTTGTTCCCTTTGTATAGGCAAAGGTTTTACTCCCCATTTCCCCTACGCTTTAGAGGAATGAGCCCGTATATTTAAATATCATGTGCCATTACGCGGTTTATAACCAGGCCACTTGTGGACACCAATGCTCCCAGAAGTGGCTAAAAGACCATCGTGAGCTTATTAAAAGAAGTAACCAATGTACATAGGTTAGAATAATTTTTTGAGACCTGTCAATGCCAATGTCCTCCATGTTAGCACGGTTCCTATTATAAAAGCGACGGATACTCCAGCACAGATCATGAGCTGCAGAATTGGAATAGTTCAGTAATATCTCAAGATTTCTTGTACTAACTTTTCAATGCAAAATTTGTAAGTTAAATAATGTTTGTATATGAAACCAATATAGTGATATGGTTGCAACCTGATTTGACGCTGTTAATGCACCTCTTAAACTTTTGGGTGCTATTTCAGCTATGAACACTGGTACCTTACAATACAAAACTTGTCAATGTCAGGCTACTCGGAAAAGTAACATTTAAAGAGAAAAAAAACCATATATGTTTAACAAATTTGGACTTGATTGTAGGGCAGACTAACATACCACATAGGAAAAGACTCCCATTCCGAATCCTGTTGCTAGTCTTCCAATGTCCAAAGGCAGAGGCCCCTTTCATAATAAAACGATTTCCGTCTGATCCTTTGGTTTCAAGTTGGAGTAACATAGATATAATGAACTCTAAAACCAGAGAGTTATGTACCTGAGCAAAGTAAATTGCTAGCCACCCGGCCGTACAGAAAGCAGTTGATATTCTCAATGCCTGTTCCCAATGCAAGTGAAGAACTTGGTTGTTTCAGCGTCCACTGAACTAAGACGTGCACCATAAATGATGGTTGATAATGTAGAAACTATTTATAGCTTACCCCTTTACGACCAAAGAAATCGGCCATCGGCCCACTTGCAATAGCACCAATCATTGCACCAAATGTCAATATTGACCCAAACAAAGAATACTACAAGGAAAGAAAGTATAGGTTCACCAGTCATTAAACCAAAACTCAAAAATAAGTTAAACAAAGAATAACAAGGAAAAAAACAATATAGGATCACCAAAACTTGAAGAATTTACTTTCTTTAAATCTTGTCCATGTGCAAGTTTGGTTTGTTTGCTTATTTCTGTTATCATTTTTAAGTTTAACAGAATTCATTCGCATTCACTTCTTAATTTCGTGGTGTTGTGTGATATTCTTGAAAATGTCTTCATAGTGCTAGCCTGCTAGGGGAAGGATTAGAAGAAGACTCTGGTGCAGACAAGTGTTTTTCTACGTCTTGATACTATTATGTTGCATAAAAAGATGTACCAAATATTGTGTTGTTGGGCCAAATGGTGCTCATACTAACCTCTGCTAGCGACAGATTAAGATCTTCCCTGATGGCAGACTGAGTTGGAGATGAGTAGCCTGCCTGAAAAGAGTGAAAGTCAAGCAAATCCCTATTAACATCAACAAAATTTCCATAATCCGAGCCTACGTTTTGAATCATATATGTTCAAATCTAAAACCAATACTTACACATGATCCAAATGCAAAAGAACCACAAACTGCAACAAATGTACTCAAGTAAACCATGAAATTATTCTCTTTGCCTTTTCCATCTTGAGCTATCAATGGAGCTCTTGTCTCTTCTTGGGCCATGTTTTCGATTTTCTCCATTTACTATTCAATTACCATAAGAACATAATCTATTAAACAAATCCGAAAAAATTACATATCAACAGAACTTACAAAAATGCTTATCATGCTGCATAAACAAAACAAGCTCTTGGGACTTACTACTCATCCAAAGCAGTATGTGCAACAGTCCAAAATCGAACCAGACCGGAACCAAAAACTTGATAAACTAGATATTAATTAGTATCTCATACATGTACTACTACTGCTCTAATTTATCAAATCCTCACAATTCAACAAAAACTTTTTAAAAATAAATCCATCCATTTACAAGTCATAATATATACTATATACTCTATAACTTCAGGCCAAAATACATACATACATACATACATATTACATAAACAAAGTACATGCAATCAGAATTTGCAATAATATTTATATATCAAAATGAACATCATATATATATATATATATATAACACGAAAACTAGCAGATAAACGTACACTCGATGTTTTTGTTTTAGTTGAATGGAACATACCCACGTACGTTAATTTAGTTCCTGGTTGATAGTAGAACTAGTACTGGTACTAGAAACTAGAAAACAATTCTGGTATATGTAGAGTGAGTTTTTGTGGTGGTTGTAAGAATTTAATGATGACAGACACATAGATAGTGAAAGACCAAAGATGGCTGTTTTTTTTCGATCTCTCTCGGATTTTTTTATTTTTAATAGATACTTTCTTTTTTCACATGCGAATGAAAATACCAACAAATTCATTCACAAGTGAACAAAAGGCTATTTATAAGGTTTTAAAAATTTTTTTTTTTTACAACATGAACTTTTATAACGTTTCACATATGAATGAGTTTTAAAAACATGTGATTCAATACATAATTTAAGAGTTCTTATGATTTTGCAAAAAAAAAAAGTTCTGTAAATAAGGGTCCCCTTTATATATATATAGGTTCTGGTTAAAATAAAACAAGTATTAAAGTAAAACAAATAAAACAATCATATTCTTTTAATTAAAAATCATTGTGCATCATGAAAATCTTCGTGCATCATTATATATACTTGTGTTCTATGAATCTTCGTGCATCATTTTTATCATGATCCAATGGTCAAGATCTTATCTTATTTGTTTTACTTTAATACTTGTTTTACAATAACCAACCCCTATATATATATAAATATACATAATATACTAAAAGCTCGATAAGTACTCGAGCCGAGCTATGTAAAGCTCGAGCTCATTAATAGCTCGGCTCGATCGGCCGAGCTCGAGCTCGATAAAAGCTCGGCTCGGTTGCAGCCCTAGCAACAATTGAAATAAACGAAATGAGCCAAAATAGAGTGTGTTGTTATTAAAGTAATATAAAGAACTGATTTGTAAATAAACAAAACATAACCATGCTACTAATATTTGTATAAAAATTATTATCTAAATTTTTAACCTTTATAAAATATAGCCATAAGTGTATTTAAACGAGGATGCTTTTCCCTGCGCATTGCTACAGGGTTTGAAAGTACACATTGTTTGGAACCTATAATTATTATTATTAATTTTATAATTATAGGTTCCAAACAATGTGTACTGGTAAATTTTTGTAATTAAAAGAATAACACCAAAGATAGCTAAAACAAATAAAAGTGAAAGGGTAATTTGATAATTTCAAAAAGCAAAGTAAAAGAAAGTAGTATGGTTAGAAGCATGAGTGAGCAAAAACCGAACCGAAAAATCAAAAATTGAAAAAACAAAAAAACCAAACTGTAAAAACCGAAAACCAAAACGAACCGAATGGTTTGGTTTTGGTTTTATAAAAACCGAGTGAATCAGTATAGGTTTCGGTTTCGTATGCAAAAACCGACCGAAAATACCGAACGTACCAAAACCATATATATTGTAATTTATTTGATATTTATATTTATTAATTATGGTTGGTAAATATGTTAATATATTTAAACTTTTTGTTTTTTTAGTGTACAATCAATTGTATGGTTAGGATGAAAATGCACAACAAAATCAATTCGGCTTATAAAAGATCATACCAATTTTAACACTTAAAAAATATAATTAGTTAATAAAAAATCATCTGTGTATTTTAGTTTCGTTATCATATTTTTTGCTTAACAACTGAATGTTTAATTTATAATTTAATAAGCTTAAAAAGAAAAACCCGAAACCAAACCAAAAACCGACCCAAACCAAACCGAAAAGTCGAAACAAGCCAAAACCGAATCCGACGGTTTCTGGTTTCAAAAACCGAAAGATTCGGTTCGGGTTTCGGTTTTGGGTCAAAACCAGGGCCGGCTTAAGCTTTTCTGAGGCCTAAGGCGAGACGAAATTTAGGGGCCTAGTTCATTATACAATTTAAAGAAAGCTAACGGAACATAATTTGAGTTATGACATGATTAAGAAAGCAAGCAACAGAAAACTAAAACATAGCAAACCACACACACAAAAAAAACAGGTATTATGCATGTGACTGATGTATGAGTCTACCTTCAATGATCATACAAGAACAAACTAGCTAGATTTATTTTCTTTGTAACAAAATATGGAGTATATATCTGAAAGCATATCCTGCCCAACAATGTTGATGATAAGATAAATTTTATCACCCACAAATTGCCACACACAGAAACACGATTCAAATATATACAACAACACTACCAGTAACTCATCAGCAAGAGATAGAGAATTTAGAATGAGGCAATATACCTCCAATTAAGTTTCAAGTTCATATCATCTTGGACATTTAATAAAAATCCTTTTCCTTTATCATGGTAGACATTCTTCGATTTTCTAAGAGAGTAATGTAACTTAGATTTTCAAGAAAAGTGATGATGTTTGGTCCTTTTGAGCGGTTCATGTTCTTCACAGAGGTAGGAAGGAAGCGTGTGTTTTGTTTAGGTGCCCTAACTCTAAATTGTTAAGATGTTAAAAAAATACCTAGTATATTAAAATTATGGGGGCCCAAATAGCTATGGGGCCTTAGGTATTTGCCTAACCCAATACTAAATCTCACCCTAGTTAGAACTTAGAAGATTAATTGTTTATGAAAATATTATTAAACATGTTTGTAAATAAATGGGGTAGTTTATTAGTAGAAGTCGAAATGGTATAACGTTTAGTCGTGAAAAAAAAAATGTTTGTAAATGTAAAATGGTTTTGTATGGCTCAAAGATCCATTTTAAGCAAAAATTTAGCGCATATTAAGTATGAAACCACGTCATTAATATAAATATATATATACTCTATGCACACACACACTAGACTAGGTTAGTATTCGTGTAATGTATAGCTTAATAATTTTTATATTAATAATATTAGTAAGTTATAATGTTCGATGAAGAGTGAATGAAGAATAAAACGGATCGTAAATTGAAAAAAAAAAGATGAATTAAATGGAAATTCATGTTATGTAATAGCAAGATATAGCAATATTAAGAGCATACAAACAATGGCGGTTCTTAGTTGGGGCCAGGGGGCCCCGACCCCCTCCGTTTTTCCGCTCAGCAATACTATTATATCTATATTTCGTTTGAGAAATTTTATATTTATTAAGCCGGCCTCCGCCGATTATTTTTCTTAAAAATTAATTTTGGGTCCCCCATTTAAGTTAATAGTCCATTAACAATTACTTATTTTAATACTTATAGCCTATAACCCATTTAAAAGCCCAAATATTTTATAATTGATTTATGTTTTTGGTCTTATTTTGCACCGTTTCACTTTTCAAGAGATCAACAAAATCATTTTTTTTTGTCTTTTAACACCAACATAACACCATAGCCACCAGTCACCAGTGAGTCATTCCACTACCACTGACATCTGCCACTCTGGCCAGTCAAGCCGATCGACCACCGTACAGTTTGTTGTTTATCACTAGCAATTAGTTTAGGTTTTGCCCTAAATCCCTAAATCCTTAAATTTTTTGTTATTATTTTAACTTCCTAGCAATTGACTTAGTAATTAATTCATGTTTTTGGCCTATTCTTTTGGTATTTTGACAAGTAATTTAATTCTTTGCTTGTTAAATAGCTATATATATTTTTGGTGTAAGAACGGTAATTTGAATGAATGAAGTAAATTTGAATTTTTCGTGTTATTATTGTTTGACCCGACCCGAACCGGAGGACCAGAATATAATACCCGAAACATAATATTTGATAAGAAAAAAATTTCTCGTCCCCCTCCGTTGAAAAGTTCAATATCCGCCACTGCATGTTGGGATGTATTATAAGGAGGAAGTAAAAAAGTAGACTCTTTATTTGTTTAATTGTTGGTCCAATATGTTATCTAACACTTTGTGAATAGTAACCTATCTATAATCTATCATGTTGGTTTAACTTAAGAAAAATCTTATTTTGTCACGGAATTATCCATACGTACCTTCCACAATGCCATTGTTTTGGTATTTAAGCTTTAAGACCACTCAATGGTTAGTTTTTGACTCAACTTTGGCTCGTTTTTGACCTGACCACGAGCCTACATCATTTTGTGGGACTCGTAGTCTGACTGGTGGTGGAATGCTAATTCGTGTTTGTGGCAACGACCAGTTTGCTATATATTTTATATTATTTTTTTACACCCAACGGATATAAAGAAAATGATGGGTCTCATGTGGTTGATTAGTAATTGGTTGAAGATGTTGCGTATGATTAATGGTTGAAAAGTGGTTGAGAGGATTTTTCTGATATGACGCCGATCAGGACGTACTAACAGTGATTGGTGATGGTGTGAGAACTGTGAGTAGTCTAATTTGCATCTTACCCAAATCTCCCACCTCTAGCTTCCGTGTACATCTAGATTTTCTAGAAAGCCATCCACAGAAAACTACATAATACGTACTCCAAAATTTTAGACATTTTTTTACTTCCTTGTTATGCATAAATAATTATTCATCAAGTCCGATCCAAGAGGATGTCATGCAAAAGAAATGTTGACAAGTTTACATAGTCGTCGCACTCGAACCATTTTAACATTTATGGGTTAAAAGATAATCATTTTAATAATTACTTATTACCTAAGCTGTGTAATTTCATTGCCTTTTCTTTCTAATTTAAGATCGATTAGAGCGGTAAAATGAGAAAGCTAGTTTTGGTAGTCATGGTGGACAAAAGTTGGTCTTATACGTACACTCAGTTAAAAGAAAACAAAATTGATTCACACTTTGATTAGGATTATTGTTGTAGTTTGGTTTCATTCTATAGTCTTTGCCGGAAACCATTTATTAAGGATTCAGTTATATCGAGTAATTAGTGTTTTTAATCTTAGATCAAAATATTGTCTCTCAAATAAGTTAAGAACATATATAGGCTATCCAACGGTTTTTATGAAATCCAAGTACATAGATCTTCTTTAAGCTAGTATCAAAAGATTTTCAAAACCATATATCTCTAGCAGATCGACTGGCAACAAATTAAACGTTTTGAAGATCTTAGCAATTCAGGCTTTTGGCCTCTTGAACAACTTTCTAATGATCTCTTATAATGTTGCAAAATGTATGAAACAAATAGACATATATAATAGGGTTAAATACCTTTTTCGTCCATGTGGTTTCAGGAAAAACGGCCTTTCGTCCCTCCCGTCAATTTTGTTCCTTTTACATCCCTGTAGTTGAACTTCTGTTAAACCAAACTCGTCCCTGTCGTTAAGTTCCCCCCACATAAAGGGCATTTCTGTCATTTTAATATGCTTCTTCTTCCCCAAACCCAGTAACCTTTCTCTTTAACTTCATTTCTAGATTAACATTAAATCTACCAAATCTACCATTAAATCTACCAAATCAAATCCACAAACATATATATATATATATATACATATATAAATATCTCTCCCTGTTATGTACATATATATCCATGAATCTACTATGAACATATATATATATCCATTATTACACTAAACACAAAATATTGATATATATATATATATACATATATAAATATCTCTCCCTGTTATGTACATATATATCCACCAAGAGACCCAACATCGATCTCTTTTCTTCTTCATATACATGAAACCCCACTCATCCCTCTTATTATCTTATTCGATCTCTCGCCGGAAAACCCATCAAAAAACCCTCTCCATCTTCTTCTTCGATCTCTCGTTGGAAAAAAACACCCACCCCTATTTGGCTTGATGATTGCATCAAAAACCTAGAAAAGATTTTAATCAAGAAATGATTTTTAATATAAACCCACTAAAAGTTCTAATCGGAAAAACCAAAATACTAGTAATATATGTGGTGGTGGTGGTGGACTACTGGTAGTGGTGGTGATAGATATAAATGGCGACAGTCAAGTGGTAGTGGTGGCCGGTTAGTTTTCCGACTAGGAACTAAGTTTTGGGATGTATGAATGCATAATGATATGTTTGTACATATGCATATGTATAGAAAAAGAGAATGGAGAACTTAATGACAGAAATGCCCTTTATGTGGGGGAACTTAAGAACAGGGACGAGTTTAATTTAACAGAAGTTCGACTACAGGGATGAAAAAGGAACAAAATTGACGGGAGGGGCGAAACGGCCGTTTTTCCTGAAACCACAGGGACGAAAAAGGTACTTAACCCTAAATTGTATATGTAATCAACTAAGCCCATTACAAATCCTAACAATCATCTAAAAATCTTTATATATACTAAAAGACAACTGATCTAACCACTTATTAACCAATTGAAAATCTCAATTTCATTAAAATTAGTCATGCTTATGTCATAATTATAATTATTTATAAAAAATAGGTCCCATAAAAAAATATTATTTAAATTAGATATATATCTTATCATGTTTACATCATATACGTAATCAAAAACCTAATAAAAATAATTATAAAATTACTAATCATTATAGATTTATAATATTTATGATATATAATATTTATAAATATAGATTATATAAATAGATTTGTCGTTTATTTATAAGTTATAACTTATCCTTTACAATTATTTTAATCAAGTACATATTTAAAATATATTAAATAGACTTTAACATCATCTAAACTATGAAGGTAAAAGATAATTATATACGCCACCATTATTTTAAGATATATATTTCAACCGCCATTATTTTAAATACACGGGTCAAAAGATAGGATTAAGGGAGAACCTCCTAGGATTTTTTTTTTAATATCTTTTTTTATCCACGCAAAAAGGTTTGTCATCTTGAATTATAGAAGACAATAACATTAACTTTATAGTTTTCCTCTTTAAGGTATGCTTCTATATTTCAATTACTAATCTTTATTTGATAACAATTTATTATTAGGTGATTTTGGTAATCAAAACTATTGATTATATGTTCTAAACAAATGTGTGTATAAAATAACATCCAACAATTCAAAATATAAATATCTAAATTTATATTATCATCAATTATAGTACATTTAAGAAAACGAAAGAATAAGATCCTAATAATTACATAATAACATTTGCTAAAAAATTATACCGTTACGGATTATCTTTAATATGTCATAAACATCCCGTGTATTTGACACGGGTCTAAATCTAGTATTATGACTATGCATAAATTAATTCCATGCACATGCATCTGAAAAATCTATTTTTATGAACATATTTATAACTTAATGTATTCATTCAGGCTATGTTTGTCAAAATGAGCTTTTAAATAGTTTTAGGTTTTTGTTTTAAATGAAAAACTTCTATAATATTACAAACTTTGTTTGGAAGCTTCTATAATATTACAAACTTTGTTTGAAAGAAAGAACTCCTAAACCAAAAGCTAACTAGATTAATACCCGGTCGGTTACCGGGTAAAAACCTATAGAGTTGTCTTTAAAGTTTATGAAATATATTCTACATTTTCTCATTAAATATAAACCAAATAATATATATGGCAAATGTGAATATGGGGTTGTCCCCCATCTAAGCTTAGATGG